>CM033473.1:299227414-299255090 GCA_019447015.1 Hymenochirus boettgeri | reverse complement strand
TGGATGAATGAATATTACAGATAAACCATGACCTGAATGGATGAATATTACAGATATACCATGACCTGGATGGATGAATATTACAGATAAACCATGACCTGAATGGATGAATATTACAGATATACCATGACCTGGATGAATGAATATTACAGATATACCATGACCTGAATGGATGAATATTACAGATATACCATGACCTGGATGAATGAATATTACAGATATACCATGACCTGGATGGATGAATATTACAGATATACCATGACCTGGATGAATGAATATTACAGACATACCATGACCTGGATGGATGAATATTACAGATATACCATGACCTGGATGAATGAATATTACAGATACACCATGACCTGGATGGATGAATATTACAGATATACCATAACCTGGATGAATGAATATTAGATAAACCATGACCTGAATGGATGAATATTACAGATATACCATGACCTGGATGGATGAATATTACAGATAAACCATGACCTGAATGGATGAATATTACAGATATACCATGACCTGGATGAATGAATATTACAGATATACCATGACCTGGATGAATGAATATTACAGATATACCATGACCTGAATGAATATTACAGATATACCATGATCTGGATGAATATTACAGATATACCATGACCTGGATGAATATTACAGATATACCATGACCTGGATGGATGAGTATTACAGATAAACCATGACCTGAATGGGTGAATATTACAGATATACCATAACCTGGATGGATGAATATTACAGATATACCAATATAATCTGTAATATTCATCACCAGGTCATGGTCTATCGCAATATCATTCACTCCAGGTCATGGATATCGTAATAGTCATCGCATTCATCATCCAGGTCATGGTATATCTGTAATATTCATCCCATCCAGGTCCATGTATCTGTAATATCATGTCCAGGACGGTATTCTTAATTTCCATCAGGTCATGGTATGTCTTGTAATATTCATTCATCCAGGTCATGGTATATCTGAATATTCATCCATCCGGTCATGGTATATCTGTAATTCATTCATCCAGGTCTGGTATAATCTGTAATCATCATTATCCATGTCACAGTATATCTGTATATTCATCATCCAGGTCACGGTAATATCTGTAGTATTCATTCATCCATGTCACGGTATATCTGTAATATTCATTCATCCAGGTCATGGTATATCTGTAATATTCATTCTCCAGGTCATGTATATCTGTAATATTCCATCCATCCAGGTCATGGTATATCTGTAATATTCATCCATCCAGGTCATGGTATATCTGTATATTCAGTCATCCGGTCACGGTAGTCTGTATATTCATTCATCCAGGTCATGGTATAAGTCTGTAATATTCATCCATCCAGGTCATGGTATCTGTATATTCATTCATCCAGGTCATGGTCATCTGTGTATCAGTTAATCAACTGGACTTGAAGTTAAGTTCTTGAGATGTTTTACTGGTCATCTGACGGTATCTCTCAATTCAGAGATCCAGTTGGATCCAGTCCAGTAGATCTAACTGAATACCATAGATAAGATATGTTTGTTGTTGTTATTATTATTGTAGATTATATAGCGCCACACCTCCATGCCACTTTACAGTGCATTAATACATACATGTTATTATCAGGGGTAGTGCAAATAATACAAAGAAGTGCAGGCCCAGCAGCATTCAGTATGTATGTAAATTTACAACATTACAATTATTATTGGGGAATGTTATACATTTTCAGGGAGATTAAAAAAAAATTTTTAAAAAGGGAGCTAATTTGCCCCAACCAATCGATGAGCTTTCAAATGTTAGTAAGATCTGATTGGTTGGGGCAAAATTTGCACCATTTTAAAGATAAGAACTTTTATTGATAACCCTGTAATATTTTGTAGGGTGATTTTTGCACAATTTACATGCCAGGGATGTTAGGCTTTTTTACAATACAAAGATATTTATGCTTGCGAAGGTCTCATCATCCAGGTCATGGTGTATCTGTTAATATTATCATCCAGGTCATGGTATATCTGTAATATTCATTCATCCAGGTCATGGTATATCTGCAATATTCATTATCCGGTCCATGGTATATCTGTAATATTCATCCATCCAGGTCACGGTATATCTGTAATATTCATCCATCCAGTTCACGGTATATCTGTAATATTCATCCATCCAGGTCATGGTATGTCTGTAATATTCCTTCATCCAGGTCATGGTATATCTGTAATATTCATCCATCCGTTCATGGTATATCTGTAATATTAATTCATCCAGGTCTGGTATATCTGTAATATTCATTCATCCAGGTCCGGTATATCTGTAATATCATTCATCCAGGTCACGGTATATCTTATAATTCATTCATCCAGGTCAGGTATATCTGTAAATTCATTCATCCAGGTCATGTTATCTGTAATATTCATTCATCCAGTCATGGTATATCTGAATATTCATCCATCCAGGTCATGGTATATCTGTAATATTCATCCATCCAGGTCATGGTATATCTGTATATTATTCATCCGGTCGTGTATCTGTATATATTCATCCAGGTCATTGTATATCTTTAATATTCCCATCAGGTCATGGTGTATCTTAATCATTATCATCGGTCATGGTGTATCTGTGATCATTTAAATCAACTGGACTTGAAGTAAGTTCTTGAAGATGTTTTACTGGTCATCTGACGGTATCTCTCATTCAGAGATCCAGTTGGTCATTCCAGTAGATCTAACTGAATACCATAATTATAATGTTGTTGTTGTTATTATTATTGTAGATTTATATAGCGCCAACATCCTCCATGCCACTTTACAGTTGCATTAATACATACATGTTATTATCAGGGGTAGTCAAATAATAAAAGTGCAGGCCCATCAGCATTCAGTATGTAAGTAAAGTTACAACATTACAATTATTATTGGGAATGTTATACATTTTTCAGGGAGATTAAAAAAAAAAATTATTAAAAATGGAGCTAATTTGCCCAACCAATCAGATTTAGCTTTCAAATGTTAAGTAAGATCTGATGGTTGGGGCAAAATTTGCACCATTTTAAACGATAAGACCTTTATTGAATAACCCTGTAATATTTTGTAGGTGAGTTTTGCACAATTTAACATGCCAGGGATGTTAGGCTGTTTTACATACAAAGATATTATGCTTGCGAAGGTTCTCATCCATCCAGTGTCATGGTGTATCTGTAATATTCATTCATCAGGTCATGTATATCGTAATATTCATTCATCCGGTCATGGTATATCTGCATATTCATTCATCCGGTCATGGTATATCTGTAATATTCATCCATCCAGGTCATGGTATATCTGTAATAGTTCATCCATCCAGGTCACGGTATATCTGTAATATTCATCCATCCAGGTCATGTATGTCTGTAATATTATTCATCCAGGTCTGGTAATATCTGTAATATTCATCCATCCAGGTCATGGTTATATCTGTAATATTCATTCATCCAGGTCATTGTATATCTGTAATATTCATTCCATCCAGGTCACGGTATTGTGTATATTCATTCATCCGGTCACGGTATATCTGATATATTCATTCATCCAGGCACGGTATACTGTAATATTCATTCATCCAGGTCATGGTATATCTTTAATATTCATTCATCCAGTTCATGGTATTCTGTATATTCATCACCGGTCTGATTCTGTAATATTCATCCTCAGGTCATGGTATTCTGTAATATTCATTCATCAGGTACGGTAATTCTGTATATTTTCCCATATTTTCATCCAGGTCATGGTATATCGGTAATATTCCATCCTCCAGGTCATGGTTATCTTAACTATCATTCATCCAGGTCCAGGGTGTATCTGTGTATTCAGTTAAATCAACTGGACTTGAAGTTTAAGTTTCTTGAAGATTGTTTTTACTGGTCATCTCGACGGTATCTCTCATTCAGGATCCAGTTGGATCCAGCCATAGATCTAACTGAATACCATAGATAGATATGTTGTTGTTGTTATTCATTATTGTAGTATTTCATAAGGCCAACAACCTCCATGCCACGTTTTAACAGTTTGCATTACATACATACATGTTATTAGCAGGGGTAGTGCAATATTACAAGTGGCAGCCCCAGCACATTCTATGTAAGTAAAGTTACAACCTTACATTATTATATGGTAAGTTACAGTCTAGAGATTAAAAAATATAAAGGAGAATGCCAAATCCGATTTCTTCATGAAAGATCATGTGAAAATTGCACCTTCTACGAAACTTAGAATAACCTAATCCATTGTGATTTTGCAAATTACAGGCCGGAATGTGGTTGTTTCTCAAGATATTCTCGCCTTCGAAGGTTTTCATCGCATACCGGTCAGTGTATTGTAATATCATATCATCATTGAAGCGTAATATTCATGTCATCCAGGTCAGGAATAATCATCCAATGGCATTCTCATGTCTATACTTATTCATCCCGTTCCAGCGTCATGGGTAGTAGTACATAGCATCCATCGTCACGTGTGAATCTGAAAGTGTATCCATCTGTCAAGTACCTGAAGTACTACAGTCTGGTAGAGAGTATTTCCATCCGTGTACTGTATTTCAGATGGTCGTCTATTCATTCATCGTCACGGTATCTCTGTATATCATTCCAGGTCAGGTATTGTATTTCATTCATGTTCCGTAACTCCTGTAATATCTCACCACGGAATTGGAATATCCACATCAGGTATGGTAATCTTAATATTCATCTCAGCAGGTATATGTACATACATCCATCGTCGTTCTACATTCCCAGGCCTAATAAATTGTAATTTTCAGCGGTCAGATTTTTATATTCACTCAGGTCATTTGTCGTAACTCAGGTCTGGACTACGTTTACGGATGAAGTTAGCTAAGGTACTTCCTGCGTACCTCTTGATCTTTGACAGCAGAATCTACGAAACCAGATAATATGTGTTTATTATATGATTATAGCCACATTCCGGCCACTTTACTGCATACATGTACACATTAACCGATGCATGTAAATGTACGCCGAGCAAGATTCAGTATTCTTACGAAAGTTCACATTCATGGTCTGAGTTTAGACTAGTCAAAAGATGCGTAACAGCTATGAACATGATACCCTCCATATACCTCTACGCACCGCTGGAAAGCATTGCGAATCCGCAACACTTGTGGATTTTGGTAAGTTCGGATCGCTATTTCGAGAGAATTTCCTTACCCAACGTTGAAACAAACTTGAAAGATTTGATCAGAATTCACAATGCACTATTTTACCTGGCACCTCCTGTAGCTAGCCGAGTTGCCTTTTTCAGTGTTAATACTGAGATAATATGTCAATGAGGTTTATTCTTCCTTGACGTTAATGTGATGTGTCCTCACGTTGTAAGCATTGTTCCCCATGAATCCACATTTGGACCAAAAGTCCTATTGAGGACGAACCTACCCCCACCCCATATTTTGACAATTAGTGTAGCCGTAGAGCTACCTGCACTATGTAAACACAGTCCGGCCATTTCAGAGTGACGGCATATGTACTATGAACAACATCATATTCAATAACACGGCATCGCGTTAGTTAAATACGACTAATCTGTACCTGCCATCTGATGGGATATTAAATATTGCGTCAACAGAACTGCTGTAGCCTATAGTGTCATATCTACCCTGTAAGTCTGTTTGTTCAATCAGCATGGTCGGTTTCCCCAGGAAGTGTCCAGGTCAGATGAACAACCCATGAAAACGTGCAGGTGGGAAGTTTAAGTCTGATATTCATTTCTGCGAATTTTTGATATAGAATTTCATATACGCGCTCGAACTATTGGATGTGTTCGACTTAGCTCAAGAACCTTGTACGAATGCTAAGATCGTTGACTCTGGAGCTCACTTAGCGCCCCCTATCAAGTGCTCCTTGAAAACTATGACACTGTCCGCAAATTCCCGGTCAACCACAAGCCTAGTTTACACTTGAGTTACATTTGGCTTTATTGATCTTATTATCCGAAAACTTGTATATCTAATTTTCAAGCGTTGGTCTTCCAGACATTTAGTCCGAGATGCAGCTCAATTGGTTTTTTCTATTTTAATTTCTACCTGCCCGAAGCATGTGAAGCTGAAACTGCGTGTGGAAGTTTTAAGTCGATAAGGTCCCAGCATTTCTGTCCATAGCATATACTTGCTATTTTCCTATATTTGGGGAATGGAGATTTTCTTCTTGCAGGTTTACATTAGCATTTTTGAACGGATCTGAGAGGAACGGATTTTAGTTCAGTTTCGGGTCATCTCCAAGCCTTGGGTAGTATCTGTTACTCGGATTCGAGATGTATGGAGGGTGCTCTATTGGAGAGCGCTTGTTGGATAAGGTTAACAGCTTTAATTGGTTTTTTGTCATAATGGGAACGCAGTGGGGGATTGACAGAGATGGGCAGTGTAAAGCAGTAAGAGGGGTGAATAAGCCTGCAGCAGAGTTTATGGATGGACTGAAGGCCAGTGGTTGGCTTGCTTGGTCAACCACGACCAGGAGGGTGTTGCATAGTCCAGCCCGGAGATGATAAGGGCTTGAACTAGATTTTGGTATTGTACTGTGAAAGTAGGGTACAAATGTGAGAGATCTTCTGAGCATTGATGTTTGAAAGGTATCTTCACTCAACAATTCACTTCTCTTTTTCTGTGTAAATTGATATGATGGATGTTTTTAGGAGCTATGTCTTACTCCACGCTTCTTGTATTTCTTAAACATCCCTTCTTCATACACTAGCAGAGACAGACTAACCTGAGAAACTTCATAACCTAAGTAAATTTTCTATGTTCATTCGCTGTCTCCTGCTAGTTTATATAAAGAACTGGGGTAAGACATAGCTGCACTTCTTGGGGTAGAAATTCTTACAAATGATCTTGTTATTATTGATCTACAAATCCCAACATTCTTTACAAGAAAATAAACCGTTAGTTAACAAATTGCATTTTCACAGTAATAATATGTAAAACAACAAAAAAACCCCCAACATTTCTTTCCAAATGGCTGAATACAGGTCACCATGCCCTTACCCACCGGGTAAAAGCCAATTTTTTGGTTGTTATTAAAACATATGTATATGTAACGTCCCCATCTGTACATATATATAAAACTTTCATCTGTACTATAATAACTTTATCTGTACTATATATATAACTTTCATCTGTACCTATAGTACTTCCATCTGTCTATAGTATAACTTTCAATCTGTCATAGTATAACTTCCACTGTACATTATATACTCCACTTAATTATCTTATCTCGTACATATATGATAAAATTCATCTGTTACATATATATAACTTCCTGTAATATATAGAAACTTTCATCTGGTAACTATATTAATAACTTCACTACTATACTTATCCATCTGTTACATATATATAACTTCCATCTGTACAATATATAACTTTATCTGTACTATATATATAACTTCATGTACATATATATATAAACTTTCATCTGTACATATATAACCTTCCATCTTCATATATATATAACTTTCATCTGTACATATATATACTGCCATCTGTACATATATATAACTTCCATCTGTTACAATATATATACTTTCATTCATTGTACATTATATATATACTTTCATCTGTACATATTATATATACTTTCATCTGTACTATATATCAACTTTCATCTTACCTATATGTAATTCCATCTTACATTATATAACTTTCTATCTGTACATATCTATAAACTTTCATCTTACATATATTAACTTTCATCTTTACATATATATAACTTCAATCTGTACATAATCTATTACTTTCTCATCTTTACATATATATAACGTTTCAGCTTTACATATTATAACTTTCTCTGTACATATATATAACTTTCATCTGAACATATTATAACTTTCAAATCTACATATATTATACCTTTCATCTGTACATATCTATAACTTCATCATCCTCTTACACATATCTAACTTTCATCTTTACTATATATAACTGTCCATCTGTACATATATATAACTTCCATCTGTACATATATATAATAAACTTTCATCTGTCACTATATAAACTTTCATCATGTACATATATGTAAACTTCCATCTGCTGTACATAATATATATAACTTTCAATCTGTACTATACTTCATTACATATAACTTTCACTCTTTACATATATATAAACTTCATCTTCATATAAACTCTCTGTACTATATATAACTTTCATCTTTACATATCTATAACTTTCATCTTTACAATCTATATAACTTTCATCTGTAATCATATATAACTTTCATCTTCATTATAACCTTATTACACTATTAACTATCTGTACATATATATAACGTTTCATCTTGTACATATTAACTTTTCATCTGTTACAACTATACTTCCTACTATAACTTTTTTCATCTTTACATATACTGGACGTTCATCCTGTACGATATATAGTAACGTTCATCTTTACAATATAACTTTCATCTTACTATTATAACTTTCCTCTTTACATATTTAGACGTTCATGCTTACATATATATAACTTTCCATCTGTACATAATATAACTTTCTCTTTACATAGTATATAACTTTCTCTGTACATATATATATAACTTTCATCTGTACCTAGATATAACTTCACGTTACATATTATATTATCTTACATTTTACTTATCTGTACATATATATAACTTTCATCTGTACCATAGATATAACTCTTCCATCTGTACATCTTATACACTTCCATCTGGACTATCATATATAACTTTCATCTGTACATATATATAACTTTCATCTTTATATATATACCTTTCATTCTACATAGTATATAACTTTCATCTGTACATATATAACTCATACATTTCATACTTTCAACTACTATTATATATATCTTTCATCTGTACATATATATACGTCCATCTGTACATAGATATTAACTTTCATCTTTACATATATATAACTTTCATCGGACATATATATAACTTTCATCTGTCATAGTATATAACTTTCATTTCATCTTTACATATAATATACTTCATTCATCTTACCTATATATAACTTTTCATCTGTAACATATAATAACCTTTCATCTGTACTATTATAACTTTCATCTGTATATATATATAACTTCATCTTTGATATATCACTTTCATTTTTCAATAAGATACTGTAAGATAATCAGGCATAGTTGTTTTAAGATTAAAATTCCCAAATATTTTTGGTTTGTTTTAACATTTGTATATGTACTTTCATCTGTACATCATATATACTTCTCTGTAATATATATAACTTTTCATTTCTGTACATATATATAATCGTCTCCATCGACATATATATAACTTTCATCTGTACACTTATATAACTTCCATCGTGTGCTAATATATAACTTCCATCTGTACATATATATACTTTCATCTTTACATATATATAAACTTTTATCTTTACATATATATAACTTTCATCTGTACATATATATACTTTTAATCTGTACATATATATAACTTTCTCTTTACATATATATTAACTTTTCATCTTTACATATATATAACTTTCATCTGTACATATATATAACTTTCATCTTTGTACATATATATAAACTTTCTCTTACATATATATAACTTTCATCTGTACATATATATAACTCCATCTTACATATATATATAGACTTTCATCTTACATATACTATAACTTCTCGTCACTTTATACCACTTTTTCATCTGTACATAGATTGAACTTTCATCTTTCATTGTGAGTTCTCATTCATCCAGGTCATGGTAAATCGTGTATTAATCAATCACTGGCCTTGAATGCTAGTTCCTTGAAGACTTTCGCTATTCATCCGACTGGCTTGTGCTCAATTCATAATGACTTTTCAAGAACTCTGTGGCACCATTATTACCCTGGAAAATCCATTAAGCATCTCACAGCCAGGTGTTAAGGGTGTGTTAGATGGGCTAGAGGTGTTATAGGAAGCCCGAGATGTGCTTAAACCTCATTGTGACAGGCAACAGTTGGTGTCGAACCCCCCCACCTCTATTATGGCTTGGTTTCTTTATTTTCACACATAAATGGCCTCCTTAACACCTCCTTGACCCATCACGTTCCTTCTTCGCCAGTATGTTAACATTAACAATCTTCAAAGTTATGTCCTTTACCTTAAGCATGCTCAGATCACGGCTGAGTCCTGAACGAGGAATTGGCGTCTTCTGTTCGTGGGGGCCAACGTTGATGGCAGTTGGCTGTTTTGTCTCCCCCCATACAAATCAGTAGCACTTCTTCACTGCACTGCACTGCGTATATGGAATGTCGCTTTTCTGTGGTTAGGTTTGGTGGTCTTTTCGGAATAGTCATGCTGCCATCATGGTGTGTTGTGTTCGGTTTTAAAAGCCGACAGGGATACGATGTTTTTTTGAAATATTTCTTAATTTCTGCGGAACCCCTGCTACATATGGTATGACATGTCTTCGGTTCTCCCCTGTTTGTTTTTTTTTCCCCTTCCTGTTTGGGTATTTCGTGTTCTTTTCTTTCCTTCTCTTCTTTTTGACAATGGCCCATTCTGTGTACAAGTCCATTCTGATTGAGAAAGCCAGTCGGATGACTAGCAAACTTCTTCAAGACTACATTCAAGTCCATTGATCTAATTTCATCTTTACATATTATAACTTGTCTATCGGTACTATTATAACTTTCACTGTACATATATATAACTTTCATCTTACATATATATAACTTTCAATCTTTACATGATATATAACATTCATCTTACATATATATAACTTCATCTGTACATATATATAATGTTCTCTTACATATAGATAACTTTCATCTTTACCTATATATAACTTTCATCTGTACATATAGTAATTCATCTGTCATATATATAACTTTCATCTTACATATTATAACTTTCATCTTACATATATACTAACTTTCATCTGTACATATATAACTTTCATCTTTACATATATATAACTTTCATCTTTACATATATATAACCTTTCATCTGTACAATGATATAACTTCCATCTGTACATATATATAACTTCCATCCATTGTAATACATATATATAAACTTTCATCTGTACATATATATAATATTCCTCTTACATATATATAACTTTCATCTGTACATCATATTAAACTCCATCTGTACATATATATAACTTTCTCTGTACCCAAAAAATATATATAACTTTTTATCTGTACATATATACTAACTTTCAATCTTTTACATATATATAAACTCAACTTCATCTTTACATATATATAACTTTCAATCTGTACATTGTATATAACTTTCATCTTTACATATATATAACTTTATCTTTACAATATATATATAACTTTCATTGTACATATAATCTAACTTCTCTGTCAACATATATATAACTTTCATCTGTATATATATATAGACTTTCATCTTTGATACATAACTTTTTCATTTTTCAATAGAGAATACTGAGAATAATGCAGGATAGTTTGTTTTTAGATTAAAAGTCCAAAATTTTTGGTTTGTTTTAAAACATTTGTCTATGTAACTTCATCTGTACATAGTATAACTCCATCTGTACTATATATAATACTTTCATCTGTACATATATATAACTTCCATCTGTACATATATTAACTTTCATCTGTCATATATATAACTTCCATCTGTGCATATATATACTTCCTCTGTAAACATATATATAAATCTTTCATCTTTACATATAACTATCATTACTTATCTAACTTTCAATCGTACATAGATAACTTTCATCTGTCATATACTCGTACATATATATACTGAACTTTCAATCTTTAATATATATCACTTTCAATCTTTACATATATATAACTTTCATCTGTACATATATATACTTTCCATCGTACTAATATAACTTTTCATCTTACATATATTAAACTTTCAACTTCCTCGTACATATATAGAACTTTCATCTGTACATATATATAACTTCCATCTGTCATATATAACATTCCCATCTGTACATATATAAACGTTTCATCTTTACAATATATAACTTTCATCTTTACTATATAGAACTTTCATCTGTACATATAGTTACTTCATCTGTACATTATATACTTTCATCTTTACATATATATCTTTCTCTTTACCATATATATACCTTTTCATCTGTAACCATAATTACTTCCATCTGTGACATAGTACACTTATCTGACATTCATAAGACTTGTACATGACATATATAACTTCATCTGTACAATATTAACTTTCATTCAAAGATTTATACATATATATATTCTTTACCATATCATAACTTTCATCTGTACATATATATAACTGCATCTGTACATATATGTAACTCTTTATATATATAACTTCCTCTGTACATATATATATAACTTTCATGCTGTACATATAGATAACTTCCATCGTACATATATATAACTTCCATCTGGTGCAGATATATAACTTCCAATCTGATCAACTATATATAACCTTTTCATCTGTCCATATAGTAACTTTCATCTGTACATATATATATAACTTCCATCTGTGCATATATAGTACTTCATTGTCATATAATAACTTATCTGTACATATATATAACTTTCATCTTGTACCTATATATAACTTTCATCTTTACATATATAATTTCACCATATATTCTCTTTACAATATTACTTATCTGAATATATATAAACTTTCACAATCTTTACATATATATAACTTTCATCTTTAAAATAGTTAATCTTATAATACTTTCATTTTTCAATTAGAGATACTGAAGAAAATGCACGATGGTTGTTTAAGAATTAAGTCAAATTTTTTTGGTTTGTTTTAAAACATTGTATATGTAACGTTTCATCTGTACATATATATAACTTCCATCTGTACATATATATAACTTTCACATGTACATTATATAACTTCCATCTGTACATATCTATAATAAACTTTCATCTTGTACATCTATATAACTTCCATCTGTGCATTATATAACTTCCCATCTGTACATACTATATAACTTTCATCTGACACTATATGTACTTTCATCTGTACATATATATATAACTTCCATCGTGCATATAATAACTTCAATTCATTACATATATATATCACTTTCTCTGTACTATATATACTTTCATCTGTACATATATATAACTTTTCACCTTTACACATAATATAACTTTCCATCGGTGACATATATATATAACTTGTCATCTGTACATCTATATAAACTTTCCATCTGTACATATATATAACTTTCATCTTATATAATATAACTTTCATCTGTACATATATAACTTCCATCCTGTACATTATATAACTTTCATCTGTACATATATAAACTTCATCTGTACATATATATTATAACTTTGCATCTTTACATTATATAACTTTCATCTGTATATATATTAGAACTCCTTTCATCTTTATATATATAACTTTCATCTGACATATATCATAACTTTCATCTGTACATATATATCAACTTTCATCTTTAATACTATAATAACTTTTCATCTTTACATATATATATAACTTTCATCTGTACATATATAATACTTCATCTGTACATATAGTATACTTTCAATCTTTAATATATATAACTTTCATCTTTACATATATATAACTTTTATCTGTACAATATATCTTTTCAGAATATTTTCCATATTATCTTGCATCTTTACATTTAACTTCATCTCTACATATATATAACTTCCATCCTCTGTACTATATATAACTTTCATCTGTACATATATATAATTTCCATCTTTACTATAATAACTTCATCGTACATAATATTCAATCTGACTCTGCATCTATATACTTATATCTTTACATATATATAACTTTCATTCATTGTACCATATATAGACTTTCATCTGTACATAGGTACATACGTTGGTTTTGAACCTCATTTAAGAAGCCTCCCATGACGATTAGCTCTGAGCGATTTCCGTTTTAAAGAGATTTTGTCTGTTTTTTAAAAATTGACAGCGTTTAAAAACTACAGCGTTATAAACTTGGTTGCAGCCTAGTAATGTACTAACCTACCACTATTTATTTCTAGGAGGGTGCCTGTGTAAAGTAATCAATCACTAGTGTATTTTAGTTTAGTTTTTTTACTATTACTTATGCTTGAATAAGGTGGTAGATTGTTTGGAGTAACTCAAAGCACGTGGATACTAAACCAAATACTTGTTGTTTAAAAAAAACAAACCTGTTACCCTGTGGAGTGCGGGTGCTGGGAGGAGACAAAGATAGGGTTTTTTTTTGTTTCTCTCTCTTCTCTGACTTGGATTGGGGGTTGTAACTAATTGGTTAAATTGGCTGAGGCCTGTTGGCCTGGTTGGTTTTGACCTCATTTAAGGCCTTCCATGAGCGATTACTCTTAGGCGATTTCCTGTTTTTTAAAAGAATTTTTCTGTTTTAAAGAGATTGACGCGTTAAAAAACTAAAGCGTTTAAAAACAAGAACGCGTTTAGAACCACCACATTTCTCTGCTGTGTATTGCTGTGTCCTCGCTGTGTATTGCTGTTAGTATGGACAGTTTGGTTGGGGGCACGCGCATGTGCATCCTGCCGCATGTATTGGATTTGGAGCAGCCACGCACCCGGGGACTATGTATGTGTCAGAATGTGATGGGTTGCCCATCTGGAATCTGAGTAACGAAATCTAAGGGTAACGTGCAGCATTGTGCAGGGCTTGGCAAACCCTGGGGGAAATGCAGGTATCTCTCGGCAGGGGCCAGTAAACTGGTGGGTGGAGCATGGGGGCCAGATAAGGTTGGAGAAGGAAGATAGATTTTGTAAGGGTCAACCTGGGGAAGTGGGGACGGAAGGATAGGGGGCTTCTTTCCAGCTGGTCATCCCAAACAATTTGCCATTTTAAGGTGAAGATGTGGAGGACGAGTTGCTCGGAAGATCACGAGCATGGTATGGAGCGTGCTTTCCCTTGAGCACCCAGGGGAACGGCCATCTCCAAACAAGGGATTGAGAACTGGGGGCTAGGAGGATAGACAGTGTGTAGTGGTAGGGGATTCTCTTATTAGAAGTGTAGATAGGGTAATCTGCCGCCAGACCCTGCATTCCGTACAGTGTGTTGTTGCCTGGGCTAGGGTTGAATGTTGGTGTTATCGTGTAGAGCAGATTATTGGGTGGGGGCTGGGAGTGACCCCACGGTCTTGGGTTCACTTGGTGCTCAATGACAAAGTTAGAGGTGGAGGTGAGGTCCTAAAAATGGATTTCCGAGAATTAGAGGCCAAGTTAAAAGCAGGAACCTCTACAGTAGTTGATTTCGAAATACTCCGCAGCCACTGCTACGTCTAGGGAGGTCAACTGGGAGCTCAGGAGTATCAATGCGTGCTAATGAGTGTGGTGTGGGTTTGGGGTTTGGGTGTTTTTAGAAACTGGTGCTGATTTCTGTTGGACTACAGGCTCTTTAGAAGTGAACGGATGCACCTCAATCAGGTGATGGTGCAACTGTTTTTTGGGGGAGAAGTGGCTAGGGGTTTGGAGGATGATTTTAACTAGGTTATGGGGGGGAGGGAACGTTTAACTAACACAGGGGTAGATAGAGAAGTTAGGGATCTGGGGGCAAGTACACACGGACGGAGTAGAAGAGTGAGGGGGGAGGCAAGAGGATAAGGAGGCAATGTACGACAATGTATGGAAAAGTAAAATCAATTGAATAATCTAAAATGTGATGTGTTTACAAATGCAAGGATTCCTGGCTGGAAAACTGGCGACTTGAAATATATAGCGTTAAGAGAAGGTATAATGATGTATTTGTATAGCAAGAATCATGGCTTAATGATTCCCAACGACTGGACAGTAAATATTGAGGGTTACTCTTATTTAGACATGACCAATTACTAAGAAAGCAGGAGGGAGTTATGTTTAATGTTTAAACAGGATTGAAGCCAATTTAAAAAGATGGAATAGATGGGGGATCAAACGAGCGGCAGAAAATTATGGGTGGAACTGGTAGCAGGAAGCAGAGAGGTGTGTAATTAATTGTTGGCAGTGTTTTATATAAGCCGCCAAATCCGGGGAAGAGGTGGAAATCGATCTCCCATATGCAGTTGGCGAAGGCTGGGCTGGTATGGGGCATGTTCTGGTTTGGGGGATGTTAACTCACTCGAAATATGATGGAGTAATTGGGAACTGCCAGCACCTCAAAAGGTATACAGATTCTTACATTTCCTATGATGGACGATTTTCTTTCACAGATGGAGAAGTTCCTCCACTAGAAGAATGCGTTGTTGGATCGGTGATATCTAATAACCCAGAGCTCATTTTGGAGAGGAAGTGTAATGGGAAGCTTAGGGAATAGTGACCATGATATGTGTCTTAATAGGTTGCAGAAAACTAAAGTGCACTGGCTTAACAAAAACTTTTAACTTTAGGACAAGCTTAATTTGATGCTTTTAAAGGAATCGCCTCCTGCTCATAGACTGGGGGAAACTGTTCTAGTTAAAGATACTGAGAGCGATGTGGACCCTTTACAGGGATATTAAACTATACATTTCCAATCGGTACCTTAGGAAACATGTAAAAATTAGGTCCACTCCTGCAATTGCTTAATGCTCAGGTACAAAGGGACATGGAAAAAAGAAAGGGCTTTAAATATTTGAAAGCAGAAGGCACAGAACAGGCTTACAGGGACTTCAAAAGTTGGTAATAAAGATGCAAGAAAGCATAAACTAGCTAACAATAGAAAATGAAATACGGATTGCCGAACAAGCAAGGTCCAAACCCCAAATGTTTTTTAACAGTATTAAATGGTAAAAAATAGTGACGGACTGAGAATGTTGGGACCTTAATAATGGAGTCTGAGGTGGTTGTAGAGATGCCGAAAAGTACTATCTGTCTAAAACCGTTTTTTACAGTCGGTTTTTTTAACGTTGAGAATCCTTACAGTAGGGATTGTAACAATGTGCAGGAGGAAATGAAGTTTTTCACATTTGGATAACACAAGATATTGGTACGCGAATCAATTAGACGAGTTAATATCAATAAATGCGCAGGGACCATGGGATTGCATCCTAGATTTTAAAAAGAGCTTAGTCAGTTCTAGCAAGACCATGTGTCTCATCTTTTTTCAGATTCCGCTTTTGTCTGGGGATGTGCCGCTGGCATTGGAAAAAAGCCCAATTGAATACCAATATTCAAAAAGGTAGTTCGTTTCACAGCCTGGTACTATCAGACCGTACGCCTAACATCAGTGGTAGGGAATGTGATGGAACTTGTTAAGGATCATATCCTCTACTTTGTCTCCAGAATCATCTTATTAGTATCATCATGGATTTTATGAGAAACTAGATCATGCCCATAAAAATAATTATTTTTTATGAAGAAGTGAGTTAGAGAGTTAGATTCTCAGGCAGCAGCGTGGATGTGGTATATTTGGATTTTGCAAAGCCTTTGATAGCTGTGCCACATAGGCGTACAAGTTATAAAACTGAACTGTTGGCCTTGAAGAAAACCATTTGGTTCATGGATAGAGAACTGGTTACTTGGGTACCGCAAACAGAGATGGTGGTTAATGGACTACATCTAATGTGGGCTAAAGTTCTAAGCGGATTTCCTCAGGTGTCTGTAACTGGGGCCGCTCTGTTTAAATCTGTTTATAAATGACTTAGAAGGGTGCATTGAGAGCAAGTCTCGTTGTTTGGGCTGAGACACTAAATTATGCAGAGCTTTGGAAACTTCCAATGATGTGCAGTGCTGCAAGCAGACCTAGATAGATTATCAAATGGCAGCAGAATGGCATATAGATTCATGTTGATAAATTAAGGTGATGCATTGGGATTTAAATAATCCCTGTCCACCTACAACCATAAATAACTCTGTGTTAACTGCATCTGAAATGGAAAAAGTATTGGGGGTTCTGGTAGATAACAGACTTACTGTATCAACAACAATGCCAGGTAGCAACAGCTAACTATCAGATATTGGTCTTGTCTAAAGAGGGGAATGGAATACAGAGAGAAAAATATTATTTCCCCTTTACAGGCACTGGTACGGCACATTTGAATATGCGGTGCAGTTTTTTGGAATCCATATACAAAGGTACATCTGGAAATTGAGGCAGTTCAGAGAAGGCACCTCAAATTATAAGGGGATGGAGGGGCTTGATATATGCAGCAGATTAGACAATTAGGGCTGTTTACTGGAGACGGCGGTTGCCTGTGGGGACCTGAATACCTTTATATAAATATATTAAGGCCATACAGTGAACTCTCTGGTGTCATTGGTTTCACTAATAGGTCATTCAAGGACTCGTGGACATCTTTTAAGGTTGGAAGAAAAGAAGTTTCATCTTCAGGTTAGTAGAGGTTTCTTTACAGTGACAACGGTGAAACGGTGGGAACTATCTTCCAGCGGAGGTGGTAATGGCAAGTTCCATAATCATACTTTAAAAAAGGCCGTGATAATTTCTAAAACTAAAAAGATATTGAGATGACTGGTATTAATGCATATGATCTGTGTTGATCCAGGGTAATTTCCGATTGCCGTTTGGAGTCAGGACGGATTTCCCCCCCTTTTTTTAGCTGGGTTTTTTGGCCTTCCTCTGGATCAACTGTTAGGTAGGGTATACAAAAAAAAAAAAAAAGATGGTTGGACTTGATGGACGATGTCTTTATATCAACTTAATTACTATGTTACTATGTTCACATAGATATAACTTCATCTTTACATATCATAACTTTCATCTGTACAGATATAAAACTCATCTGTTCATAATATTATCGTTCATATTAACTTTATACTGTTTCATCTGAAATCTTTCATCTTTGATTTTAATAACTTTTCATTTTGCAATAGAGAGTACTGAAATAAATGTCACATAGTGTTGTTTTAGATTAAAATCCAAATTTGTTTGGGTTTGTTTAAAACATTTGTAGATGTTACTTTCATCTGTACATTATATAACTTTCATCTGTACCTATAATATAACTTTCCATCTGTACATATATATAACTTTCATCTGTACATTATTAATCTTCCATCTGGCAATACTATAAACTCCATCTGTACATGATATATACTTTCATCTGTATATATTGTACTTCATCTGTACATATATTATAACTTAAAACCTTCCATCTGTCATTATATATAACTTATAATTCACTGTACTATAATATAACTTCCACTCGTACATATATATAATTCATCATGTACATATAACTTTCATCTTAATAATATTCTTCATCTGTACATATATATATAACTTGCCATCTGTACATATAATATACTTCATCTTGTACTATATATAACTTTCATCTTACATATAATAAATTTATCTACATAATACTTCATCTGTATATATATATAACTTTTCATCTTTGATATATAACTTTCATTTTTCCAATAGAGATACTGAAGATAACATCACGATGTTGTTTTAGATTAAAAGTCCAAAATTTTTTGGGTTTTTTTAAAACATTTGTATATTTAACTTTCATCTGTACATTATATAACTTCATCTGTACATTATATAACTTTCATCTGTACTTTATTCACTTATTATATATAACGTTTTTTCCATCTGTACATATATATAACTTCATCTGGTACATATATAAACTTTCACGTCATATTAACTCTGTACTATATATAACTTTCATCTGTACATATATGTAACTATTCATCTGGTACAGTATATGTAATCTGTCCTCTGTACATATATAGTATAACTTCCATCTGTGGCATATATAACTTCCATCTTTACATATATATAACTTTCATCTGTATCATATATAACTCATCTTACTTTCTAATTTCATCTGGTCACATATATATAACTTTCATCTGGTCATTAATATCAAAACTTTCATCTGTACATATATAACTTTGTACATTAAACTTTCATCTGTACATATATATTACATTCCATCTGTGCATATATATAACTTGTCATCTGTACAGATATATTAACTTCATCTGTACAATAATATAACTTTCTCTTTAACATATATATAACTTTCATCTGTACATATATATAACTTCATCCTGTACATATAGATAACTTTCAATCTGTACATATAATAACTTTCCATTTTCAATAGAGATAACTGAAGAGAAATGTCGTATAGTTGTTTTAGATTTAAACCTGTCCCGTAGATTTCTGATTCCCCATACAACCACATCGTCTGTTTTTATACCGCATGTATTCTATGCACGAACATTTCATATGTTTAACTACCTTGAGGTTTCATGCCGCTATGAAACATTGATAAATCTATAGGTCAGTAATTCCATGTAATGTATTACGTGCAGCATGTTCTAGCCTTCAGCCTAAAGGTGATTCTTCCACTTGAGTTTCCCCTTTAAGTGTTTTTAATTCAATTTATTTCGACTTTTTACATTTCTTTTATCCAAACTGTTGATGCCTTCATCTCTGTGGCATGAGCCTGTGCCCCATGATACAGGAAGGCTAAAAAGAATGGAAACCATCTTGTTTGTTATGAACTGTGTGTGTCAGTGTGCAGACGGGGAAATGTCCAATGTAACAGGTGAATAGAGATGTTTTTCGAATTCGCAATTCCGGTCCGCTCGGGATCCCGCAAAGTTCTCTTAAAAAATTCGAAAATTCAAAAACCGCGAGCGGGATCCATTAAAATGAAAAATGATCCTCGAAATTAACAGATTTCCTCGTAATTTTTCTGAAAATTTTAGAAATAAAGCAAATCTCGTATTTCGAAAAATCCGAAAAATCCTTGTTCGCGGACGGATAAATCCGCCGCGGATTGCCGGGTTGTGATACCGCGAACTGGCCATCCCTACAAATGTGACCAGTCCTCTGGCAGTTTGAATTAGAAAACAGTCATTACTTTATTAAGATTATTATTTAGTAATATCAGTAGACCTAAAGCTAGTTCAACAGAACCACAGCAACTTTTCCTATAGAATCCTAATTATGTCCTTTAGTAGTTTTAACAATTGTAATATCCATTCAAAGATTGTACACGGGTTAAAACTCATTGGCCTGGCATTTCCTACCACGGACTGCTATTAATATATCAGTGTATGCCTAAACTCCGCAGAAAGAAGACCAACTCTACTATGTAGCATTATTATATGTTAGAGATTTCTGGGAAGTGTTCATTTTGGAGGCTGATAGAGATTTGTAATTAAATTGCAGGCTCATTTGTACATATCTATCAATGTTTTCTTGGACTTTAAACCATATTCCTAATTGGAAATTGTCCTAAAATTTACAGTTACCACGTTAACCCGAAATTTCTTGGGGTTAACGTGAGTTTTAGATGGATTTCAGAGCAAATGTTTTTGTTAATAGCACCGAACGATCCATAACCCCTATCGTTAAGTTTTGTGCTACTTCGTAACTCGAAACTTAACTGTAAGGGTTGTGGAGCGTTAAAGTTACGCTCCTTACCTTAGCCCGATCCTGTGATGCAATACCTTACGTCATCTCGTTTACGTCACGTATTGTATCGCGGGATCGGGCTAAGGTAAGTAACACGGCTTTACGTATTGGATCTCCCCGATAGAGTATAAATTAATATGTTTATTGGTAACAGGGCCGGTTACCGTTTTGGTTATTTCCCAGCATCACTCGCTACTGAGTAGTTTCCATGAGAGGCTCCTATATATTTCCCAGGATTATGTGATCTCTTCTAATGACTTCTTAGTCCCTGGACTTCCACTTACTTTGGTTTAGGATTACAACCGGACACTGGACAAAATTTGGTTTGGGACTTTTTACATTGTTGGACGATCTGTCCATGCAGGGATGTGTAATTTGTACGTATGCATTTTATTTCTTATATAGCGCTACATATTCCCATATTCCGCAGCGCTTTACAATTATTTACTCAATTCATATCAGGCCCTGCCCTGAAGAGCTTACAATCTAATCACATTTATTTGACACATACAGCCTATCAATATGTCTTTATGATTCAAAAGACAAGAGTAGGAAGGACGCTACTCGCGAGGTTGAGATGTAAAGTTCCAATTATTTATTCACATATATATTTTCAAAAGACAGACATCACAGGGCAGAGAATGACTCCAGGTCCACCCTATTATTATACGAGTGCTGCCCCTCTCTCTTTCCTTTTATATTTCTATGTCTTTATGATTGTGGGGGGAAACCGGAGCGCCCAGAGGAAACCCACGCAAACACGGGGAGAACATACAAACTCCTTGCAGATGTGTCCAAGGGTGGAATCGAACTCAGAACTTCAGCACTGCAAGGTATCAGTGCTAACCACTGAGCCACCGTGCTGCACTAATTTCTACATTTCTCAGTATCAGTGATGTATTTTAATCATGTGGGGTTTCACTGGGGGTAACAGGTTTTTAGATACATTTAATAAAGCTATAGATTTTTAAGAGCATTGTGTGTTTGTAACGTTAGCCACCTTGGTCCTAGTGTGGGGTTTCTTATTCACTGAAAGCGCCTCCCTAATGGGTGACGAAAGGATTCAGTATATTGATTAGTGAATATATATGCCGCGAGTGCTGCTTAAGGATTCTTTAGGAGAACTCTTTCTACACTTATCTGGATAGTGCTAAACACACCATAACTGTGCCATGCTGGTCCAGCCTATATAGTCCGACTGTAAGTGCTCCCATTGAGCAGAAAAAGCGGAGGCAGAACTGGACCAGACCGGTGGTCCAGTTTAGTAAGCACAAGAGTTGACTGTATCCAAGTACCCATCCTGCCACCCCAAGGGGGGTAAGTAGTATAATTGCTCTTTAATATACTATAAAGGACTTACTGCCCACAGTTAACCTACAAAAGATATAGGGGGTTATTCAATAAAAGTTCTTATCGTTTAAAATGGTGCTAATTTTGCCCCAACCAATCAGATGTTTGCTTTCAAATGTTACATAAGTTCTGATTGGTTGGGGCAAAATTAGCACCATTTTAAACGATAAGAACATTTATTGAATCTCCCTGATACAATACTATGGTTCACACATGGCTCAATTACCACTTTTAAGGGAAATAGCTCCAAAATGTTATGTTTTTTAATAGTGCTGAGCCTAACCCCAACTATGGACAGGATTCTACCTGCCCTGCCATATGTACTGAAAGCCGTCAGGCAGCATCTGTAAAAATATGCAAACTTGCAAGTCACATCAGAAGTGATCACGAAATTTTGATCTCTGTCCCCATTTTTTTTCTAAGTCTTCGCTAAGTAGCAATAACTTCGAAAAAATCCTATTTGTGAATGGAACTTTGAGTTCCATTCACAAAAAGTATAGTAAAGCTGTCACACTGACAGCTTTACTATACCAGGTACTGCACTGTGATCTGAATGGAGATTGCAGTGCAGTACGTCCACTAGACCACCAGGGGCAGCCTCCTACCACTTTTAGGGAAGACCGGTTGAAGGAGGAAGCTCCGTGACGTCACCGGGTCTCCCTTTCCGCCTCTACTTACTCCACGTGGGACTGGCAGCTCCTATGCGGTCCGCGGCAGAGAAGGTAGGAAATCTCCTGATCCCCTTCGGATTTGGACAAAACCGAGGGGGGATCGAGGGGGCTAGGGGGGCAGTTGAATGCTGCCTCCATCGCTCCTAGCAGGGGGCAATTTTTTGGGGGGGGCGGGAGGGGAAAGCCACAGATCGTATATTCACGATCTGTGGCAGTTTGTGCATTCTCTGCACAGATTGTGAATATACAATCTGTGGCAGTTAAAGGGTTAAACTAATGACGTATATATATATATATATATGTACAAATAGTCACAAAATAATATGAGGACCATTATTTAAATTTTTATAAAAAAAAAAAAAACAACAAAAACTGACCCACCTGCCATGGCTTTATTTTATTTATCAGTCTTAGCTCGGCCAAGTGATTTCCAGATGTTTGATCAGTGTACAGATTGTGTAGAGCATGAGCCAGTGTATAGACGGCAGTGTAAATGCGATAGGTGATCCTGGTATTGTAATTACTGTAAACTACCAATTCACTAAGTGATTCATTTCCTGTACAGATTCTCCTTTCTAGGGTATCATTATATCTCTGCAAGGAAGCTGGAAATAGGCATGTAAATAATGATTCCCATAACACTTCAGTTAAACTTTCTTTGGGGTGGATGTTGGGAGAAAAGTCTAGGATAAATTGATCAAAACCTGGGATTTCTTTTTCCCAGTTTAACAAGGATAGAGAGCCGTTTATTGTTTTAACTCCTAAGTCTCTATGTACTAAAACCCCAGTGAATGTGGAAGATGCGATCCAGACTTTACCTGCCATGTTCATCATTTCAAATATAACTGTAAAGCTTAGTACTTGATTTGAGCTAATAAACAGGACAAACACATTGGCAGTGGGGTTGCCAATCTTCCTAACAAAGCTGTAATATCTTTCATCACTGAGATACCCCCATTTTGGAAGAACTGCAGTGAAGGCCAAACAGGCTCCATATTTAGAAAGCTCGTTACTTATCTTTCTCTGTGCTTTGTGTCCAATGTCATCATCCGATATAACAAGTCCGACCCATTTCCACCCAAAGTGTTTCAATATCTGCACAATGGCATCAATTTCTGAATCCTCATTGGCTACAGATCCGTAGATTGATGGGAACTGTGTCCTGTCACTTAACCCTGGATCCATGGAGCCATAACTGATCTTTAAAAAATAAAACATGTATCTTAAATATATCTGAATTCCAATGAGCAGTGTAATTTATCTCTACCTGCCACTTCAAAGCTTCTGGGAATAAAGTATATTGGCAGCAATATACGTGGGGGAGGGGATGATACTCAGAGCCGCTATCTCTTGGGTAAATCTCCTTTACACAACTCAACATCGCGTGTGTGCCTCCCAGTGAATGGGAAGGTGGTGTTGCCATCAGCCCAAAAATGGAGCACCCGCGATATTGAATTGCTTGAGCCCGATACATTGGTGTCTCTTGCAACACCCATGCAGCCAGCGCAATGATTGAATTGGTTAGTGTGACTTTTACAGAAACATGCGCAGTGCCTCCAGGAAAATACGGCTGTGTATGTTTCATTCTGAAGAACCATTGGCTAAACCCTTCACATTTTTGACGGTTTCCTGCACAAAACATGGATGGGATGTACAAACTGGCTGTGCTTCATTCCGCCGCAAGACTCTATCCAGTTTCTACCCAGAATTTCAACAGTTAATAACAAAATTCCATACTGAAACTACTAAATTTTGGTAGCAAAACTTGTAAATCTGGGAATCAAAAATAGGGGAATAAGTATATGGAATTAAATCATTAAAATGATTATATTTTTATCATTATAAATACATTTAAAGAATATTTCTTTAATTTTTAAAAATGACAGGCAGGGGAAAAGTTAGAGGCTGGGGTGCATCTGCTACACGGAGAAACAAAGGGAAAGCATTAGGTGGCACTGTGTAATTTTCTCCTTATCCAGAGAGTCCTCCTGTGTAACCCCCTGCCACCCCACAGCCTTTTCCATGTTCCAGGTGAGATGGAGTTTTGGAGTTTGTGTGCTTTAGTGACAAGAGTCATTCTGGAAGGTTAGACTGACAGGTGATTTTCCTTCCATAATGGTGTAAAACTGCAGTAAGTCTACTCCTGTACTCAGTGCTGCTGCAAAGAAAAGATACCCCATCACCTACTTTCCTGTTGTGCCATGCATACCCTTGGGAGAGAAGCTAATGTGGTGTGGTGTGAGGGGAACAAAAATACTAAAGAAAATTAAAAAAACATAATTCTGTGAAAAAAATAATAAAAGTAATAATAATGGTTGGTCATGCTGGGTTTGAAGATGTTGGTAAGGGTAGAGGATGAGGAGGACAGATCAATTCTCCCGGGCAAAGGGGGATATTCCAACTGCAGAAGAAGTCTTGGTCTGAGCGGTGGATTGTGCACCTCATGCACTTCTGGTTATGCACAGTGCCCAGAGGAATGTTATCATGCTAATACCAGGAACCAATGACACTGTAGCTCGGGCATCCTGGGAGAAAGAGCCTTAAGGGGCCCATACACCAACCAATATCGGACGTACGATCGCCGGGTCGTGTATGGGCAATCATATGATGATCGTATGAAAATTTATCGGCCCAGCGGGAATTGAGCGATCCTACAACCAGGGGTTGGTTCGTGTATGGGTCCCATTACTCTTCAATGGGATTGGTTGCTTGTGGATAAAGTTTGTTTTACTGGTATTTAACTATTCATGTTAAACTTCCCTACAATGGCGCCTGCTCCCCAGGTCCCTTTAACATATTGATATTAAATTTAACCATGTTGATTTCGAAACTTTGGCTTATATTGAGTTAAACTGGTTTCAGATTCAAATTTTGAATTTTAATACTTTTCAAAAATCCATGGAACTGTCAGAACAATCTGCATCTGATAGCGGCAGCACCAAGTATTAAATGTGCTGAAGTAGGCCCATTCTTTAAATTAGTTTTAAATCCTTTAGAAATTAATGACAAATTACTTTGTTTCCGAACAAGAATAAATACATACCTGGGGGTATTTAAACATCCCTACAAGTTGTCCTATTGCATATGTTGTATCAATAGCCAAGTCTCCCACAACTCCCACCAATGGACTATTCTGGCAGTTGAAATTTGGAATTCTGGGAATTGTTCCAGACATTATACCCAGTGTTCCAGTGACAGCCATAAGTTCAGACCCACAGGAGTCATATATGTGAAATCCCAGGGTAACATTAGGTAAAATCCTCTCATTCCTATTTATCTCATCAACTGCAAATATGAAGAACAGGTATTTGCAGAGATCCTGGAATGTTGCTCTGCAGCATATAATTTAAGAAAAAATAAGAAAAGTGCATCTTTGAAATATATATCAACCAAAACCAGAAATATACTAACAAAGAAATGGTTGCATCCTGACTGGATTCAAACTAAGGACCTACAGGAAGATTCAATAAAAGTTCTTATCGTTAAAAATGGTGCTAATTTTGCCCCAACCAATCAGATCTTATTTAACATTTGAAAGCTAACATCTGATTGGTTGGGGCAAAATTAGCACCATTTTAAACGATAAGAACTTTTATTGAATAACCCTGCTAGTTTGCTGTGCAATTGTTTTGCTGGTAATTTTATCATAGTGCTACCTTAACTAGCTGGGCACACCAGTCTTGATGTAAATTAAACACATTTATTGTGACGTTTCGGCACCATGCAAGTGCCTTCTTCCAGACAAACTTTATGATTAAGTTTGTCTGAAGAAGGCACTTGCATGGTGCCGAAACGTCACAATAAATTTGTTTAATTTACATCAAGACTGGTGTGCCCAGCTATATTTCAATTTGTCTGTGAACTATCCTCTGGTGGCAAAGGCTCTGGTGGCACCCAGCATCTTATGGTAAAGTCATATCCTACATATGTATCCTACATATGCTAAAGGTGTGCAGGATCTTTCTTCCTTTGTGATATATACTCATATATAACACACGAGTCTGGGAACCCCTATGTGGGTGGTGCTAGGGAAAACCAAATATATCAATATAAATAAATAAAAAGGGATAGACCTATAAGACCCCTTAATCAGCACTCACATCCCTTGTGACCCTACTATATATGTGAGACCTATATGATTGATATATATCGGACTTACGGATTGGATATCATATACAATAGGTGACCCTTACCTTTTATCGGTACCAGGATTCAAATGGGACGCCCGATGTTTTTTATATATATATATATTCTATATGTGTATGTGTTAGATATTTAATAAAGCAGTTTTGTATTGTATATTTATGTATTTCC
>CM033473.1:298945947-299227220 GCA_019447015.1 Hymenochirus boettgeri | reverse complement strand
TATATTACAATATAGATAAGGTGATAACGCCATAACAATATATATCCGGTTGGTGATAACGCATATACAATATATATACGGTGATAACGCTAAATATTTACAAAAAACATATACGTGTGATAACGCTATATTACAATATAATACGGTGAATAATTGCTATATTACAATATATCGGTTATGAATCTAAGTAAATCGGTATATTTCATCAATATATACGGTGAATTGCTACTCGATATACGCATAATGTATTTACAAAAGGATAACTCGTATTACCATATTACCGGTGATAACGCTATATACATATATACGTGATAACGCTATAATTATATCGGTGATAACCGCTATATTATATACATTGATAACGCATTATTATATACATGTGATAACGCTTTATTACCAGTTATATATGGTGATTACGTATATTACTATATACTAGTGATAAACGCTCTTAGTACTATGTTCGGTGATTACGCATAATACAAACATTATATACCATGAATCGCTATATTACATATAGTGATGGTACGTTTGACTTACCTATACTACGGTATTTATTAGTAGATGAGGTCCCTGGAAGCCGCGTGGTTCCACACTAGGACAGGTCCCGCTCCATGTGAGGTTCAGGCCAGTCTGTCCATTACTGGATATTGCACCACCAAACACCTGCGGGCTCCCCGAGTCCGCTTACCGCACAGTACCGGTGTATTCTGAGCCATCGGTCCGTTATAAGGTTCCCCACCCGGCCGATCATTGAAATCGCTGACACTGGAAACGAGGAGGGAACGCGCCAGCAGCCGGGCAACGGAGCCGCCAAGGCCTGCGCGGGAACTACAACCCCCCACGCCTGCGTCGAGAGCATAGACCGCAAAGTCAACGCGCATGCTCAGGGCCAATGGCTGGGAGGCTGGGGGCGATAGGGGAAGCGTACGAAACGCCCCAAATGAATGGGGAGGGGAGCTGTGACGTCAGATCGATGCCGGCGGCCATGAGAAAGCAACAACTCCAAGTCCAACGTTCTGTCGAACGCCATCTCCAGGTTTTTTGACAGTCATTGGCTGTGATTGGGTTTTGTTCTGTTCAGGAGAAAACAGATAAACCATGGGGATATTGGATGTTCTAATGAGGAGACCTGAGTCAATTATATATTAATATTATATATTTTTTAATTTAAAATTATTATCAAAACAACTGATATTGAATTAAGCTGTTAACTAGGATATGCCATTGATTTGTTTATTTTGGTTTTATACATTGGGCGTAAGTTTCTCATAGGAATGATGGAACTGAGATTTGGACAAATGGTTATAACTCTAAGGGGGGGGCTAGGCCACACTGCTGCCGTTTTTTTGCTGTCGTTGCGCTTGCGATTGGATGCGCTTGCGATTTTTCAAAATTGATAAAACCGTGGCAACACAAATAAACGCGCGTTTTTCGTTGCAATTGCGTTTGTTTCCTGCATGTTAAAATCGCAATCACATGCGTTTTTCCGTACTTATTGAAGAAATCGCATCGCAACGCCAACGAAAATCGGCACATGAAATCGCAATGCTATTGCGTTTGGTTTCAGTGTGGCCCTAGCCCTAAAGGCCCGTTGCAAACGTAGTGATTAAGTCTGGGAAGGCGCGACTCCGGCATCAATCTTGTATGTGGCGGCTTGTGTCGCAGTCGATCTTGATATCACGGAGACAGCCCCTGCAGGGCCTTGAGACCAGAGGGCCAAGGGCCCATCCTCTACTTTCCCCTATGACAGATACATACTCTAGTAAACTTACCTTGCGATGTTCCCCAAACTCCACTTTAACAGTGTACAGGAATGTAAATTTACTTCCGCTTGGGGAGCGTCACAGTTAAGAACCAATGGACATTTTAGATGTTAATTTACGTGCAAATGTAGTGCAATTCCACGACTATTCAATATCGCGAGCCCATAAATAAAATAGCTCGGAAAAGGATTGCCAGCGGCAACCTAGTGTGGCACACCACAGCCTGGCAGTGGTTCCCGGCACACTAATCAGATTTGCAAAACGCTATCAAAGCAGGTGAGAAAACCACTTTCAAAAAGTGCATGTGAAGGTTCTCATCCAGGTCACGTATATCTGTAATTTCATCCATCCAGGTCATGGGATATCTGTAATATTCATCCATCCAGAGTCATGGTATCTGTAATATCATTCATCCAGGTCATGGTATATCTGTATATTCTTCATCCGGTCGTATTATTCTGTAATATTCTCTCAGGTCATGGTATATCTGTAATATTCATTCATCCAGGTCACGGTATATCTGTAATATTCATCAATCCAGGTCACGGTATATCTGTAATATTCATCCATCGCACGTATACATATTCATCAGTCACGGTATATCTGTAATATTCATCATCCAGGTCCGGTATATCTGTAATATTCATTCATCCAGGTCATGGTATATCTGTAATATTCATTCATCCAGGTCATGGTATATCTGTAATATATCCATTCACGGTCACAGTATATCTGTAATATTCATTCATCCAGGTCACGGTATATCTGTAATTTCCATCCAGGTCACGGTATATCTGAATATTCATTCATCCAGGTCATGGTATATCTGTAATATCATTCATCCAGGTCCCTGTATATCTGTAATTCATTCATCCAGGTCATGGTATATCTGATATTCATTCATCCAGAATGGTATAGTCTGTAATAGTCATTCCTCCAGGTACGGTTATCTGTATATTATTCATCCAGTCATGTTATCGTAATATTCATTCATCCAGTCATGTATATCTGTAATATCATCCATCCAGGTCACGGTATATATGTAATAAGTCATCCACCAGGTCACGTATATCGTTATATTCTTCATCCAGGTCACGGTATATCTGTAATATTCATCCATCCAGTCAGGTATATGTTCATATTCATTACCATCGCAGGTCACGGTTATATCTGTAATATTCATCCATCCAGGTCACGGTATATCGTAATATTCATTCTCCAGTCATGGTAATCTGTAATATTCATTCCATCCAGTAACGGATATCTGTCTATTCATTCATCCAGGTCATGTATTATCTGTAATATTATTCTCCAGGTCATGGTATATCTGATAATATTCATTCATCCAGGTCACGGGTATACTTAAATTCATTCATCAGTCATGGATATTCTGTAATATTCATTCATCCAGGTCATGGTATATCGTAATATTCATCCATCCAGTCACGGTATATATGTAATAGTCATCCATCCAGGTCACGGTAATCTGAATATTCATTCAATCCAGGTACGGTATATCTGTAATATTCATCCATCCCAGGTCATGTATATCTGTAATTCATCCATCCAGGTCACGGCGATATCTGTAATATTCATTTTCATCCAGGTCATGGTATATCTGTAATATTCATCCATCCAGTCACGGTAATCTGTAATATTCATTCATCCAGGTCATGGTATATCTGTAATATTCATTCATCCAGGTCATGGTATATCTGTAATATTCATCATCCAGGTCATGATATATGTAATAGTCATCCATCCAGTCAACGGTAGCTCGGTAATATTCATTCATCAGGTCATGGATATCTGTACTATTCATCCATCCAGGTCACGGTATATCGGTAATATTATTCATCCCAGGTCATGGTATATCTGTAAATTCATTCATCCAGGTAATGGTATATCTGTAATATTCATTCTCCAGGTCATGGTATATATGAATAGTCATCCATCCAGGTCACGGATATCTGTATATAATTCATCCAGTTTCATTGGTATATCTGTAATTCATCCATCCAGGTCACGGTATATCTGTATATATCATAACTGTATATCTGTAATGATCATTTAGGTCATGTATATCTGTATATTCATCATCCAGGTCATGGTATATAGTGTAATATCATCCATCCAGGTCACAGTATATATGTAATGTCATCACATCCAGGTCACGGTATATCAAGTAGATATCCATTCATCCAGGTCACGGTATATCTGTATATTCATCCATCGGTCAGGGTGAATATCTGAATATTCATCTTCCAGGTCATGGATATATGTAAGATTCATTCATCCAGTCACGGTATATCTGTAATATTCATTCACCAGGTCACGGTCATATCGGTAAAATTCATCAATCCAGCAACGGGTATATCTGTAAGATTCATCCATCCAGGCATGGTCTATCTTAATATTCATCCATCCAGGTCATGGTATATCTGTAATATTCATCCATCCAGGTCATGGTATATCTGTAATATTCATCATCCAGGTCATGGTTATCTGTAATATTCATTCATCCAGGTCATGGTATATCTGTAAATTCATTCATCCAGGTGCATGGTATATCTGTAATATTCATCATCCAGGTCACGGTATATCTGTAATTTCATTCATCCAGATACGGTATATCTGTAATTCATCCATCCAGGTCATGATATCTGAATATTCATCATCCAGGTCATGGTATATCTGTAATATTCATTCAAGGTCATAGGTATATCTGTAAATTCATTCTTCCAGGTCATGGTAAGCTGTAAATTCATTCATCCAGGTCACGGTATATCTGTATATTCATTCATCCAGCTCAGGTATATCTGTAATATTCATCCATCCAGGTCATGGTATATCTGTAATATCATTCATCCAGGTCATGGTATATTGTAATATTCATTCATCCATGGTCATGGTATATCTGTAATATTCATTCATCCAGGTCACGGTATTATCTGTAATATTCATCCATCCGTCCATGGTATAGTCTGTAATATTCATCATCCAGGTCATGGTATATCTGTAAATATTCATTCATCAGGTCATGGTATATCTGTATATTCATTCATCCAGCGGGTCATGGTACTATCTGTATATTCATTCATCCAGCTCACAGTATATCTGTATATTCATCCATCCGGGTCATGGTATATCTGTAATATTCATTCATCCAGGTCATCGTGACTACCTGTAATATTCATTCATCCAAGGTCAACCATGACCTGGATGAATGAATATTACAGATACACCATGACCTGGATGGATGAGAACCTTCGCAAGCATAAATATCTTTGTTATGTAAAACAGCCTAACATCCCTGGCATGTTAAATTGTGCAAAACTCACCCTACAAAATATTTACAGGGTTATTCAATAAAAGTTCTTATCGTTTAAAATGGTGCAAATTTTGCCCCAACCAATCAGATCTTACTTAACATTTGAAAGCTAACATCTGATTGGTTGGGGCAAAATTAGCTCCATTTTTAATAATTTTTTTTTTAATCTCCCTGAAAATGTATAACATTCCCCATATAATAATTGTAATGTTGTAACTTTACTTACATACTGAATGCTGCTGGGCCTGCACTTTGTATTATTTGCACTACCCCTGATAATAACATGTATGTATTAATGCAACTGTAAAGTGGCATGGAGGATGTTGGCGCTATATAAATCTACAATAATAATAACAACAACAACATATCTTAATCTATGGTATTCAGTTAGATCTACTGGACTGGATCCAACTGGATCTCTGAATTGAGAGATACCGTCAGATGACCAGTAAAACATCTTCAAGAACTTAACTTCAAGTCCAGTTGATTTAACTGAATACACAGATACACCATGACCTGGAGGAGAATATTACAGATATACCATGACTGGATTGGTATGAATATTACAGATATACCATGACTGGATGAATGATATTACAGATATACCATGACCTGGATGAATGAATATACAGATATACCGTGGACCTGGATGAATGAATACTAAGATATTACGTGACCTGGATGAATGAATCTACAGATATACCGTGGACCTGGATGAGAATGAATATTACAGATATACCGACCTGGATGAATGAATATTACAGATATACCATGACCTGGATGGATATGAATATTACAGATATACCATGACCTGGATGAATTAATATTACAGACATACCATGACCTGGATGGATGAATATTACAGATATACCGTGACTGGATGGATGAATATTACAGATATACCATGACCTGGATGGATGAATATTACAGATATACCATGACCTGGATGAATGAATATTGCAGATATACCATGACCTGATGAATGAATATTACAGATAACCATGACCTGGATGAATGAATATTACAGATACACCATGACCTGGATGGATGAAGAACCTTGCAGCATAAATATCTTGTTATGTAAAACAGCCTAACATCCCTGGCAGTTAAATTGTGCAAAACTCACCTACAAAATATTTACAGGTTATTCATAAAAGTTCTTACGTTAAATGGTGCAAATTTTGCCCCAACAATCAGATTCTATTAACATTTGAAAGCTAACATCTGATTGGTTGGGGCAAAATTAGCTCCATTTTTAACAATTTTTTTTTTAATCTCCCTGAAAATGTATAACATTCCCCATATAAAGCATACCGTATATACTCGAGTATAAGTCGAAATTTTCAGGCTTTAAAATTAGCCTGAAAACCTAACCTCGACTTATACTCGGATCAAGTCCTATTTTGGATCCAAATTTTGCAATTGCAGATAGTAACCAGTAGGTGGCGCTGTGTCAACCTGCATAGAAAGTTACAGGAGCTGATCTGCCTTTACACTTCCTGCTTTCTGTAGACTGGCTGCTGGACTCACTCAGCACTGTCACTGCTCATCTGGATGCTGAAAATCTGATGGGTCTCCTCCGTTTGGGGCAAAAAACAGCTGCTAGTTCAATGCAAATGACAGCTTGAAACTACAACTCTCAGGTGACATTTTTAACTATTGGGGTCAGAGAGTCCTTTACTATATGGGGTCAGAGTGCCCTTTACAATATGGGGTTCAGGAGATTTGTAAATGATGGTAAGCTTAATTAAAAGTTTACTGAACCTTGCCACTCCACATGTTTAGAAACTGCAACTCCCAGCAACAAAGCTGGACTGCCAAGGAATTGGAGGTTACTGGTACTGGATGTGGCTATTACTGTATGGGATTCATGTATGGGTATTCTGCTGTCCATTTAAAGGGCAACTAAAGCCTAAAAACAACACAGAATCAGAAGGCAGTAGTAGTGATAATTTCTACCCTCGACCTATACTTGAGTCAATCAGTTTTTACAAATTTTACAGGTAAAAATATGTACCTCGACTTATACTCGGATCGACTTATACTCGAGTATATACGGTATATGCTTTAAAAATACTTTTTAAAAACAAAGCTTCTAATATATATCAATACAGATAAATATTCTGAAGCCGTACGTTCCACAATTAGCACAATAAAGATTCCTTTAAATGGCAACTAAAGCCACAGAACAAAACTGAACCAGAGGTCAGGACACCTTGATATAAAACCAGTAATCTGTGTCTTACCTCTCATTTTGATACAGGTGCTGGGAAATTTACCTAAATAACACATGGTTTGTGCATTACTTCTCAGCATTCTAGTATTAGACAGTTTGGTCAACGACCATTATGTTCTGCACATGCTCAGTCCTTTGCTATGGCACAAACTTGTTACAGTTGGTCACCCCTTTTAATAATCTCTAGCCAATCCTTTTACTGGACAGATAAAGCAAGGAAGCATGTGACTGAGGTCAGGAGGTGTGGTCTGACACTGCACATACACACAGATACTTCATACAGTTCTTTGATTTACTTAACAGAGTTTACTAAAGTGGCATTTTATAGTTTATTGGTGTTTTTAGGGGGGTTGTTTTCAGATTCTGGAGTATAAAAATTTGGGTTTAGTTCTCCTTTAAAATGTTTTAATTGAAAAACTTCATCCGCACTGAAATGTAAATGTGGTGTATATATGTGGTGTGGTATATTACTATATGTTCTAGCCTGAAGAAGGAATTATTTGTTATAATGCAATAAATTGTTTGTACAATAAATTGTTAAGTACTCTTACTGTATTGAAGTGAGGACCCCACAAATCATCACTGCTGTTAATATATAAATGACTCTCATTGTTTAAAGAACTAATATTTCCAATGATCCTTTTCAAGATCTGAAGATCCGGTAGGATAATCCACTTCATAATGTCGAAGTTAAGTGGTGGTTCAATATATTGATTGGGGTTGATGTTATGACCATATAAAGTTTTAAAATTCAAATTGGAAATATATGAATTCAACTAAAAAAAATGAAAACATTTTATATGATGGTTACTTAACAAGGCTATTGTACATCTGCTTTTATGTTACTGCATGGTATTTTCCACAGCTGTGTCTTTCTATACAGTCCCATAGTCTATGACTCTCTTAGTTTGTAATTAAATATAATGGAATCAAATTAAATTATTTTATTTATTTAATTTTTTTTAATCATTCAAGACTCTTAAAATTCAATATGCTGTCTCAATACAATTAAAAGGGCACTTAAGTACCAAGGGTGAGGAGCTAATCTACTAGGTACTCACCCCTGGGTCTCACCCTAATGCTTCAAACAAAGCCTCTGAAACCGTCTTCTGAACACTCCCTTTCACTTCCTTGTCTTCAACTAATGGGAAGATGCCCTCCTTACAGAAAGTGTCTTCCCATTGATCATAGTCTGGGGACTATGCAGGGAGCCCTGCACAGATGGCTTTACAAAGCCAACTTGCAGGACTTCATTTGTAGCCATAAAATACCCCCTGGGTACTATTAAGCCGGGGAGGGGGAAACTTTCACAATGATATAGTTTTGCCCTTTAAGCAGTCTTCCAGTTGGATCTGTATTAACAGGAAGGTAGAAAGCTCCTCCCCATCTCCTGTATGTAAATAAATAACTCTTTATAATATTTTGAAAGCATGAAATTCTCTATAGAGATCTCTCACGAGTATGGCACATTAAATGCTAAAGGTTTATAATTACTAATATATACCATTTTATAGTATTTGATATTGGAGAGTATTAGGTTTGAAGAAAAAAACTGGAACAGCAAGAATCCACTTCCAAGTGGTGCTGCCTCCTTCCATAGACCAAAACACAGTCTCATTGGTTCAGAACCCATTCCCTGCAGCCAGAACAGTAGTTCCTTCATGGTGGATTCGCTTTTTTTGACAAGCCATAATGAGAGTCCCCGGGGCAGACGCCCATCTGCTCCAGAACAGTGTTTCCTGGGTTTAGAACTTTCAATATTCAGAAACTTTCATAAAAATTTTAAACGTACGTGGCAATTTACAATCTTTTGGTAGAAGATGCTGTTAATATTTTTATTCCGTGGATTTTCCGTTTTTTATCTAGTCCCTTTATTACTGTTATGAAAATGATAGTGAATGTGTTTTTTGGTATGGTCTACAGGACTGAACTGTCACCACAGAACTGGAACTAGAGATGAACTGTCCGCCAGAATTGGGTTCTAGAAGACCCCTGGGAATCATCTCTGGAGCTGGTACGAAGGGATTCTACACACTATTAAGTTCTTTGTTCTGGCTGCCAGTAATTGGGGTTTCTAGGACCCTTGGGAATCATCTCTGGATGCTGGTACAGTTTCTGAGCACCTTGAAGTCCTTTGTCTCGCTGCCAGAATGGTTCTAGACCCTTGGGAATCATCTCTGGATGCGGTACAGGTTCTACCAACCTCGACTGATCTTTGTTCTGTGCTGCGCCAGAATTTGGGTTCTAGACCCTTGGGGAATCATCTCTGGAGCCTGTACACAGGGTTCTAACACCTTGAAGTCTTTGTTCTGGCTGCCAGAATTGGGTTCTAGACCCTTTAGAATCAACTTCTGGATGTTGACAGGGGACAAGTGTTACGACACCTTGAAACACTTTGTTCTTGGGCTTGCCAGAATTGGGTTCTAGACCCTTGGGATACATCTCTGGATGCTGGTACACCACACGGGTTCTACACACTCTGAAGCCTTTGTTCTGGCGGCCAGAATTGGGTTCTAGCCCTTGGGAAATCAATCTCTGGATGCTGGTCACAATGGTTCTACACACCGTGTGAATCTTTGTTCTGGCTGCCAGAATGTGGGTTCTAGACCTTGGGAATCAATTATCTGGATGTGGAACAGGGTTCACACAACTCTCTATCTTACGTATCTATCCGTTTGAGCCACTTTTCACAGTAGCACTTTAGGTGGCACTATTTGCACTCGGGCCAAGTGGGTTAACTCTCTCAGCTTATATCTTTTTATTCACTCAGCCTGTGTCGCTGCAGAGGGGAGGAGGTGGGCGTGGGCAGGGAGTTGCGTTGTATATATAAGAAGTTTTATAACTTGCAGATCTCGTACCGAGGACGGCCCTACTACTATGGGCTGAACGGGTAGGTCATCTGAATTACTTTTGAAGTTAATCAATATTGGTTTCTAGACCCAGAGATTGCTCCGTTGCCCTTTTGGTAATAGATTTATATATATAATATATATCTCGATATATATATATAATATATATATATATAATTATATATATTAAAACCCAACTAAAAAAGGGGGGGTGGTATTCATTTCCTGACTCCAACTATAGTGATAATGTGATTAAACCAGGAATTTCTCAATATTATATAGTATCCCTTACCATCAGAACAACATATATTATTAATAAGCCTAATTCTCAATATTATATAGTATCCTTGTACCAACCAGTAACTACACGTATATGTATTAATACCCAGTAATTGCTCAATATTATAATAGTATCGTCCCTGTGACCCAACCCAAGAACTACAGTAATAATTATTAATCAACGCAGTAATTCTCAATATTATTGTATCCCTTTACCACCCTAAAACTACATTATACTTGTATTAATGACCAGTATTCTCAATATTATATAGTATCCCTTTACCAACCAAACTACATTATATTATTAATACCATTACTCCTCCTCAAGATATTATTAGATCCTTGTACCACCAGAATACATAATGTAATTAATACATATTCTCAATAGTTATAATAGTATCTCCCTTTACCAACCCCAAACTACATTATATTATTAATACCAGTAGCTTCTCATATAGAATACATCCTCTTTACCATACCAAAAACATACAGTAATAGGTATCTATCCAGAGTAAATTCTCAATATTATCATGTATCCCTTTACCAACCAAACTACCATCGATATGTATTAATACCAGATTACTTTCTCAATTAGAGAGCATACCTCTTACCAACCAGAACTCATATAATGTATCAATCCATCAGTATCGCAATATTATATAGTATCCCTTTCTACCAAACTACTTATATGTATTATACCAGTACTTCCATATTATATAGTTCCTTTTACCCACCAGACTAATATAGTATTAATACCAGTATTCGCATGATTATATACTAGCCCGGAATTCAACCAGAACTACAGTTAATGTATTAAACCCAATAATTCTCAATATAATCGTATCCCTATACCAACGCAGAACTACAGTATATTGTATTAAACAGTAATTCACAATATATATAGATATCCTTGTAACCAACCAGACACTATACGTTATTATTATACACAGAATCTGCAATTATATAGTATCACGTGTACCAACCCAACTACAGTATATGTATAAATACCAGTAATTCTCAATTATTATATACTTCCCGGTATCCACCACAACCAGGTTATGATGTATTACATACAAGTAACATTTCGCATATATATATAGTAGCCTTGTACAACCAGAACTACAGTATTGTTAATACCAGTAATTCTCAATATTAGATAGTATCCATGTTACCTAACCAGAACTGGCAGTAAATGTATTAATACCAGTAATTCTCCATACTTTATAGTATCCTTGTACCAACCAACCTAACATGTATATGTATTAAATCAGTAATTCTCAATATTATATAGCTATATCCTGTACAACCAAACTACAGTTATATGTAATAGATACGCAGTAATCTCTCACTATTATATAGTATCCTTGTATCCACCGCAGAACTACAGGGATATCAAATTTTCAATACCATAATTCTCAATATATATAGACCTGTCCCTAACCAGAACTATCAGTATATGTATTTATACCATACTTTCTCATATTATATAGTAATCCCTGTACCAAATCCAGAACTGCAGTAATATTATTATACCGAGTAATTCTTAATATGTATATAGTATCCCTGTACGCAACCATAACGCCAATGTATATGAATACCAGTATTCTCAATATTATATAGTATCCCGTACCAACCAGAACTACAGAATGATTAATACCAGATATTCTCAATATTATCATAGTATCACCTGGTACCCCAAGAACTACATATTGTATGAATACCATTAATTCTCAATGATTATTCGTTACCAGTACCAACCAAACTACAGTATATGTTTAATACCAGTAATCTCAATGTTAATAGTATCCCGACCAAACCAGTAACTACAGTAGATGTATTAATTACAGTATATCTCAATGTATATAGTATACCCCAGAACCAACCAGAACTGACAGTTAAGGTATTGATACCCAGGAAATTCTCATATTGTTCTAGCCCACTTGATATGACCTATCTCCCACTTTTAAAAAGCTAGTGGAATGAACGTGTCGGATACCACATCAGCTGGGAAGAGAGGGTTCAGGCCACAGTTAGTACCAGTTGGCACTGGTTGAAGAAACCTCGTCCTAACCGGGAAGAGCGTGTTTCCAAATGTAATACAATTGGGGATCGGAGTTGGCCTTAATGCACTATGAAAACAATTAATGGACCCGACACCACCCACTCCTCCCTCCCCGTATAGACACGCCAGAGAGATTGCCCCCAAATGTGCTGGATCCCCAACCCTGGGACAGTCCCCATCCTTGCTAAACGCACCAACAAACCCAAACGAACGGGAGTTGGTTACTTAAGAGCGCAAGAAAATTTGTAGAGCAATTAAAAGACGGTGATAGAAGAAATAGTATTGCTAAACACTATACTGATCGTCATCCAGTATCCAATTGATATCAAACATCGGGTATCAAAAAACATCTCGTTCGAGTGCTGGCGAACCCTTAAGCCCTTCTCAGGCCGCAAGGGCACTTGTAGAAGTGCGCAAGGGCTCTGATAGGCGGTCGTACAAACTTCATACAAGCTCATAAAGCGGGATGACATGAAAGCACTCACCACCCATCGAAACTTTCATTTCAGGACCAGAGACCTCGGTCCGTGGTTTAGAATGACTGGTGAAGGTTTCGTGATTATGGACATGGCAGAATACGCTTGCAGGTATGGATAATTATAATTATCCTGCCTACTACTTCTCTAGCCAGATTTTCTGTGGAGACTCTGACTAAAATTTGAATTCTGTAAAAAAACTTGGGGGAATTCATAGGGCCCACAATCCTTCAAAACCCACGTTAACCCCAAGAAAGTTCGGGTTAACGTGAGTTTTAGATGGTTTCGAGTGCAAATGTTTATATGTTAATACACCGCAACGATCCATACACCCCTAACGTTAAGTTTTGTGCTACTTCGTACCGCAAACTTACTGTAAGGTTGTGGGCGTAAAGTTCGCTTCCTTACCATTAGCCCGATCCTTGACATCACCTTACGTCATCATCGTTTACGTCACTAATTTTATCGCGGGATCGGGCTAAGGTAAGTACACGCCTTTACGTATTGGATCTCCCCGATAGATATAAATGTAATATTTTGATGGTAACAGGGCCGGTGTACCTGGTTTTGGGGTTTTTCCCAGCATCCACTCGCTACTTAGTCAGTTTCCATGAGAGCTCCTATATTTTCCCAGGATCGATTGTGATTCTTTCTAATGACTTCTTATCCCTGGACTTCCACTTACTTTGGTTAGTGAATTACACCGGCACCTGGACAAATTTGGTTTGGGACTTTTTTACATTGTTGGACGATCTGTCCATGCAGGATTGTAATTGGTAGCGTATGCATTTTTTATTTCTTATATAGCGCTACAACCTATTCCCATTTCCGCAGCGCTTTCAATTTTGACTCAGTACTCATTCATATCAGGCCCTGCCCTGAAGAGGCTTACAATCTAATCACATTTATTTGACACTACAGCCATCAATGGATTCTTTAATGATCAAAAGACAAGAGTAGGAAGGAACCGCTACATCGCAGGTTTGAGATGTTAAATTTCCAAGTAATTGATTCCCTATGATTTTTCAAAGACAGACATCAACAGGCAGAGAATGACTCCGGTCCACCTATTATTAACGATGCTGCCCCTCGCATCTCTTTCCTTATATTTTTATGGTCTTTATGATTGTGGGGGAACCGAGCGCCCAGAAGAACCCACGCAAACACGGGGAGAACATACAAAACCCTTTGCAATGTTTCCAAGGGTGGAATCGAACTCAGACTTCAGCACTTGCAAGGTATCAGTGGTTTGCTAACCCTGAGCCCACCGTGCTGCACAATTTCTACCTTTCTCAGTATCATGGATGTCTATTAATCATGTGGGGTTTCACTGGGGGGTAACAGGTTTTTTAAGATACAATTTAATAAAGCTATAGATTTTTAAGAGCATTGTGTGTTTGTAACGTTAGCCACCTTGGCCATATGTGGGGGTTCTTATTCACGAAAGCGCCTCCCTAATGGTGACGAAATATTCAGTTATATTGATTAGGAATATATATGCCCGCGGGCGCTTAAGGATTCTTGAGAGAACTCCTTTCTACACTTATCTGGATAGTGCGAAACACAACCATAACTGTGCCTGCTGGTCCACCTATCTAGTCCCCGACTGTAAGTGCCTCCCATTGAGCAGAAAAACGCGAGGCAGAACTGGACCAGACCGGGTCCAGTTTAGTAAGCACAAGATTTGACTGTATCCAAGTACCCTTGCCTGCCACCCCAAGGGGGTAAGTAGTAATGCTCTTTAAATATACATAAAGCCTTACTGCCCACAGTTAACCTACCAAAGATAAAGGGGGTTATTCATAAAAGTTCTTATCGTTTAAAATGGTGCTAATTTGGCCCCAACCAATCAGTGTTTTGCTTTCAAATTTACATAAGTTTCTGAGTGTTGGGCAAACTAGCACCATTTTAACGATAAGACATTTTTGAATCTCCCTTACAATACTATGGTTTCCACACATGCTCAATTACCACTTTAAGGGAAATAGCTCCAAACTGTTATTTTTTTTTAATGTGCTGATCCTAACCCCAACTTGGACAGGATTCTATCGAACCTCCCTCCATATGAACTGAAAGCCGTCAGCAGCATCTTTAAAATATGCAACTTGCAGGTCACATCAGAAGGATTCACGAAGATTTTGATCTCTGTCCCATTTTTTTTCTAAGTCTTTCGCTCAGTGCAAAACTTAGAACAAATCCTTTGTGATGGAATTTGAGTTCCATTCACAAAAAGTAATAGTAAAGCTGTCACACTGACAGCTTTACTATACCAGGTGAGATACTGCACTGTGATCTGATGGTATGCATTGCAGTTGCAGTAGCTCCAATAGACACAAGGGCAGCCTCCTACACTTGAGGGAAGAACCCCCGGTGGAAGAGAGGAAGCTCCGTGACGTCACCCGGTGTCTCCCTTTCCGCTTCCTCTACTTCTCCACGTGGGACTGGCAGCTCCTATGCGGTCACGGCAAGACAAGCATAGAGAAGGTAAGGAGAAGGTGAAATCTCTGATCCCCTCTCGGATTGACAAAAACCGAGGGGGGATCGAGGGGCTAGGGGGGCAGTTGAATGCGCCCTCCATCGGCTGCCTAGCAGGGGCCAGCTTTTTTTGGGGGGGGGGAAAGCACAGATCGTATATTCACATCGGGGCAGTTTTTGTGCAATTCTCCGCAAGAATGTGAATATACGAATCTGTTGCAGTTAAAGTTAAACTAATACGTATATATATATATATATTTACAAATCGTCACAAAATAATATAGGACCATAGTTAAAAGTTTTATAAAAAAAAAAAAAAAAACAAAATGATCCACCACTCTGCACCTGGCTTTCTTTTTATTGTATCAGTCTAGCGTCGCCAAGTGATTTCCAGATGTATCAGTGGACAATTGTGTAAGGCATGAGCCCAGTGTATAACGCCAGTCCCGTCAGTAGTAACATGGTTCGATGGTGATCTGGTAATTGTAATTACTGTAAACTACCAAGTTCCTAAGTGATGTCATTTTCCTGTCAGATTCTCCTTTCTAGGGTACTTCTTATCTCGCCTCGGAAGGGAAACTGGCATGATGTGAATAATGATCCCCTTAACACTTCCGTTAAACGTTCTTTGGGGTGGATGTTATGGAAAGAAAAGTCTAGGATAAATTGATCAAAACCTGGGATTTCTTTCCCAGTTTAACAAGGCAGAGAGCCTTTATTGTGGTAATTTAACCTAAGTCTCTATGTATCAACTAAAACAACACCAGTGAAAGTGGAAGTATGCGATCCAGACTTTACCTGCCATGTTCCTATCATTTCAAATATAACTGTAAAGCTAGTAACTTGATTTGATGCTAATAAACAGACAAACCACATTGGCAGTGGGTTGCCCATCTTCCTACAAAGCTGTGAATATAATCTTTCATCACGAAGATACCCCATTTTGGAAAGGACCTGCAGTTGACAGGCCAAACAGGCTCCATATTTAGAAAGCTCGTTACTATCGCTTTCCTCTGGGCTTTGTGTTCCAATGTCAGTCGTCCAGAGATAACAAGTCCGACCCAGTTTCACCCAAAGTGTTTTTCAAATATCTGACAATGGCATCCATTTCTGAATCCATGTGGCACAGATCCGTAGAAATTGATGGGAACTGTGTCCTGTCACTGTAACCCGGGATCCATGGAGTCCAATATAACTGATCTTTAAAAAATAAAAACATGTATCTTAAAAGAATCTGAATTCCAATGAGCAGTGTAATTATCTCTACCTGCCACTTCAAGCTTCTGGGGAATAAAGATATTGAGCCAATATACTGGGGAGGTATGATATCAGAGCCGCTATCTCTTGGGGTTAATCTCTTTACACAACTCCAACATCGCGTTGTGCTCCCAGTGATGGGAAGAGTGGGTGGCCATCACCCAAAAATGGAAGCAGCACCGCGATATTTGAATTGCTTGAGCCCGATACGATTGGTGTCTCTTTCAACACCCATGCAGCCGGCCAATGATTGATTGGTTTAGTGCTGACTTTACTCAGAAACATGCGCAGTGCCTCCAGGAAAATAAGGGCTTTGTGTATGTTTATTGCTGAAGAACATTGGCTCAAACCCTTCACTTTTTGACGTTTTCCTGCACAAAACAGGATGGGATGTACAAAATGGCTGGTTTCATTCCCCCAAGATCTATCCCAGTTTCTACCCAGAATTTCACAGTTAATAATCACAAATCCTACTGAAACTGACAAGAAATTTTGGTAGCAAAACTTGTAAAATCTGGAAATCATAGGGAATAAGTTAAATGGAATTAAATCATTAACATGATTATATTTTTTACATTAAATTACATTTAAAATATTCTTTAATTTTTAAAAATGAACAGCAGGGGGAAAATTAGAGGCTGGTGCTCTGCTACAACGGGAAATACAAAAGGAAATCATTAGTGTGGGCACTGTGTATTTCTCCTATCCAGAGAGTCCTCCTGTGTTAACCCCCCCTGCACCCCCACAGCCTTTTCCATGTCCTAGGTGAGTGGCGTTTTGTAGTTTGTGTGCTTAGTGACAAGATCATTCTGGAAGGTTAGACTTACGGTATTTTTCCTTCCATAATTGTTAAAAACTGCAGTATGTCTACTCTCTGTAACCTCCGTGCGCTGCAAAGAAGATATCCCCATCACCTATTTTCCTGTTTGCCATGCATACCCTTGGAGGAAGCTAATGTGGTGTGGTGTGAGGGGAACAAAAATACTAAAGAAAATTAAAAAACATAATGCCTGTGAAAAAATAATAAAATTAATAATATGGTTGTCATCTGGTTTTTGAAGATGTTGGGTAAGGGTAGAGATGAGAGACATATGCAGGATGTCTCCCCGGGCAAAGGGGGATATTCCAACGGCATAAGATCTTGGGCTTCGAGCGGTGGATGTGCACCTCAATGCACTTCTGGTTATGCACAGTGCCCAAGGAATGTTATCATGCTAATACCAGAACCAATGAACTGTACTCGGTCATCTGGTAGAAAGAGCCTAAGGGGCCCATCACCCACCAATATCGACGTACGATCGCCGGGTCGTGTATGGGCATCATAAAAATGAGATCGTATGAAAATTTATCATCGCCCAGCGGAATTTAGCGCTCCTACACCAGGGTTTGTTTCGTGTATGGTCCCATTACTCGTCAATGGGATTGTTGCTTGTGTACTAAAGTTTGTTTTACAGGTAATTTAACTATCATGTTAACTTCCCTACAATGGCCTGCCTCCCCCAGGTCCTTTAACATAATTGATATAACTTTAACCAGTTGATTTCGAAACTTTGGCTTATATTGAGTTAAACTGGTTTTCAATGTCCAATTTTGAATTTTTAATACTTTTCAAAAATCCTGAACTGGCCAGAACAATCTGCATCTATACGGCAGCACCCATTATAAATGTTGCTGCAAGTAGTCACATTTTTAAATTAGTTTTAAATCCTTTAGAATGAATGACAAATTACCTTACTTGGTTTCCCCGAACAAGAATACATACATACGGGGGTATTTAAACAACCTACATTGTCCGATTGCCATATGTGTATCATAGCCAAGTCTCCCCCCACTCCACCAATGGACTATTCTGGCAGTTGGAAATTGGAATTTCTGGGAATTGTTCCAGACTATACCCAGTGTTCCCGTGACACCATAAGTTTCAGACCCCACAGGAAAGTCATTATGTGAAATCCCAGGGTAAACATTAGGTAAAGGATCCTCTCATTCTATTTATCTCATCAACTGCAAATATGAAGAACAGGTATTTTGCAGAATCCGGAATGTGTTGCTCTGCAGCTATATTTAAGAAAAATTAGAAAAGTGCTCTTTGAAATATATATCAAAACCAAACCAAAATATCCTAACAACACCTGGTTGCATCAGACTGATTCAAACTAAGGAGGACCTACAGGAATATTCATAAAGTTTCTATCGTTAAAAATGGTGCGAATGTTGCCCCAACAATCAGACTTATTTAACATTTGACGCTAACATCTGATTGGTGGGGCAAAATTAGCACCATTTTAAACGATAAGAACTTTGTATTGAATACCCTGCTTAGTTTGCTGTGGCATTGGTTTTGCTGGTAATTTTTATCATATTGCTACCCTTAACGAGCTGGGCACGCCAGTCTGATGTAAATTAACACCTTATTGTGACGTTTCGGCACATGCAAGTGCCTTCTTCAGACAACCTTACTTCAGAAGTTTGTCTGAAGAAGGCACTTGCATGTGCCGAAACGTCACAATAAATTTGGGGGGTTTAATACATCAAGACTGTGATGCCCAGCTAAATTTCCATTTGTCTGGGAACTATCCTCTGGTGGCAAAGCTCTGAGAGGGCCCCACTTCTTATGGAAAGTCATATCCACATATGTATCCTACGTATGCTAAAGGTGTGCAGGATCTTTTCTTCGCTTTGTTATATACTCATATAACACACGATCTGGAACCCTATGTGGGTGGGGTGCTAGTGAAAACCAAATATATCCATATAAATAAATAAAAAGGATAGACCTATAACCCCTTATCAGCACTCAGCAATCCCTTGTGACCCTACTAGATATGTTAACCTATAGATTGATATATACGACTTACGGATTGGATATCATAGCAATAGTGACGCCTTACCTTTACGGTACCAGGATTCAATGGACGCCCGTTTTTTTTACTATATATATAGTCTATATGTTAGGTTTTAGATATTTAATAAAGCAGTTTTGTATTGTATATTTTATGTATTTTCATCCTTACGAGATTTTAAATGATTGTAATGGGCTGTGGGACGATGATTATATATATAGTAGGGTCACAAGGGATGTAGATACTAGATAACTCTGTGTAATTGACATTTACTATTGATTATAAATGTGAACTTTTAGGGAGATTCATAAAGTCTTATCGTTAAACGGTGCTTACTGTTTTGCCCCAACCAATCAGATCTTAATTAACATTTGAAAGCTAACATCTTAATTGGTGTGGGCAAATGCACGCATTTTTAAAAATAAGAACTCTATTGAATAACCCTCTTATTATTAAAGAAGGCTCTAGTTCTTACACCTCTTATATTCGGGACTGTTTTCCAGATTAAATGATAACCTGGGCTCTAGTTTTTATACACCTTTTCCTTTATGATAATCCTGCCTCCCCCAGATTTGTTCTAGTCTGGCAATTCCTGTTACCAACCTGATCTGATGTTATCTGTACCTCGCCTATAAACGATTTACTGTAGTGGTGAACTTGAAAATTTAAAATTGACTTTCTCTGTGTCCTTTTATCTGGGCCTCACAATGCCTGTTTAAAATCTCGGAGCCTAATCACTCAACCAATAAATGATACCCGAAACCCCAGATGTGCCTCGCATTCAATGACGATTTTAAATATACTGAAAAATATAACTTTGAGATTAAAAAAGTACATGTTTAAATCCACCAGTAAGAAAATGCAAAATAAGTTTTTTTTTACGTTTGGTTGTAAGTTAAATTACACAACATTTAAGTTCTGTAAAAATCACTCCTTACGTATACAGAAAAACCATGGCCTATTTGTAAAATCCTATCATAATGCATATAGTCATCGGTTATCTGTAGAATACTGCAATAATAAAATCCCCATCTTTAGTTTGCATATGTTTTTCTCTGAAATACTGCTTCAAGACTCTTATCTCTTATAGACATCCGGTAGGCTATAAGAACATTGTCAGATACCAGTGGTAAGAAATTGGTAGAAATGACAAGGATTACACATCTTAGTAAAATGTTACAGTTAGGTGGAATGGTGTTTCCTGTCGGCTGTTTTTAGAATATTCTCGTCCCCAATGTAATCACCACACAGGCTATAATTAAGCAAAACAAACGTGTTTTGAAAAAAAGGTACCCTATAAAAAAAAATCCTCCACGTAAGGGACATAACATATCTTAATCCGATCATGGCTACAGCGCTTTAAACAATGAGTTCAGTATTATGGGATGCTAGAAATATTTTTTTTTTCCACTACTTTATGACTTCATGTGATGTTAAAGGATGGAGACTCACACCTAGACAGCTGTAATGCAGCTTTATGGCCAGAATGCAACTGTAGATGGGTAACATTGTAATCTTTAACTGCACACGGAATAAGTCAGCCAAGGTCTATGAATCTGATAAAAATACATTAGTGAATACGCACAAGCAGCAGTATATCTGTTGTATTCAATTAGATCAACGGCCTTGAAGTTTAGTTCTTGAGGACTTTTTCGCTAGTCATATCCGACTGGATCTCTCAATTCGAATGACTTGTACAAGAATCTGTGGGCAATTATTACCTGGAAAATCCCAATTTAAGCATATCACTGCCAAGGGGTTAAGGGCGTGATTGGATATGGCTAAGAGGTGTTATAGGAAACTCCAGATAAGTTCCAAACGCATGTTACATGCAGACAGTTTGGTTGTCAACCCCCCCACCTTCTATTAGGTTGGTTTCTTCTTTCTTTATTTTCACATAAATGGGGGCTCCTTGACACCTTCTCCGAACCCAGTCACGTTTCCTTGCCAAGATGTGGACATTACAACTTCAAATGTATGTCCTTTATCCTAAATGCAGGTCCAACGAAACTAGTCCTACCCGGGAAAATGGCTCTTTCGTGCTGCCCATAACGTTGATGCAGTTGTTTGTTTGGTCTCGCCCCACATACAACTCAGAACCATTCGTCACTGCACTGCACTGCGTATATATGTCGCTTTCTTGTGTTTCGGTATTGAGTCTTTCGGATGTACCAAGGGCGCCTCATTGTGTTGTTCGGTTTAAACAGACATATGGTTGTTTTTGAAAATTCTTCTTAATTTTCTCTGAGACCCTCTGCGATATATGGAATACCATTCTTTCTCCCTGTCTTGCTTTTTTCCCCTTACTGTTGGTATCCCTGTTCTTTCTTCCTTCGACTTTTCTACCTTCTTTTAACAAAGGCCAGTCTGATATCCACAGTTTTAAAGGCTCCTCTGAGATTTTCATTTCTTTACCTTCGCCTTCTGTGCTAGTTGGAAGGTTCTCATCTTTGTGTTTGCAGGTTTCCTGATGAACACCCAGCTGTGATCTAAAGGGTGGTGGGATTCAACATCAATACTGATGTTTTGTTTTGGTTTTTCTGTAAACCTCTACTCCCAGTTTACCATTTTCCTTGACTTCCACAACGATTTGGCCAATATACAAGGCTGTTTTGACCCTTACCCTGGGTGTTTCCTATAACCCCTCTTATCCACTAACCAATCATGCCCTTAACACCCTGGCTGTGATATGCACTTGGGACTTTTCCTCCCCCATGGTACAAATTTCCACAGATTCTTTTACAATTCATCGATTGAAGATTTCGTCGTATACTACGAAACATCTTCAAGAACAACTCAGTCCCAATTGATCAATTGGAAAGACGACAGATATACCCATGACCTGAGTGATTGAATATTATAGATAATCCCTGACCCTGGATGGATGAAGATTACAGATATACCAGACCTGGATGATGAAGATTACAGATATACCATGGACCTGGATGGATGAATATACAGATATACCATGACCGGATGAGATAATATTACAGATATACCATTACCTGATGGATGAATATACAGATATAAACCAGGACCTGGATGAATGAATTTTTACAGGAATATCCATGAACCTGGATGATGAATATACAGATATACTGAACCCGGATAAATACTATTACAGATGACCATGACCTGGATGAATGATATTACAGATATACCGGACCTGGAGGGATGATATTACAGATATACCATGAACGATAATGAATATTACAGATATACCGTGACCTGGATGGGATTAATTTATAAGATATACCATTACCTGGATGATGCATATTACGATATACCATTAAACTGGAGTGAAGTAAGATTAAGATAGAACCATGACCTGGATGAATGAACTATACGAGATAACCATGACCTGGAGATGATGAAAATTACAGATATACCAGGTACTGGATGGTTGAATATTACAATATACCATGACTGGTATGATGATATTACCTATAACCAGACCTCGGATGGATGAATAGTACAGATATACCGAGACCGGATAATGAATACTTAAGATAATCCGTGACCTGGGATGAATGCATATTAACAGATATACCTGATCTGGATGTGATGAATATTACAGATATTACCACCTGGATGAAGAAGATTACAGATAATCCATGACCTGGAGATGAAATATTACAGATCTACCATGACCTGGATGATTAATATTCAGATATACCCAGTCGGTGGATGAATATACAGATATACCGTGACCTGATGGAATGAATATTAACAGATATACCTGGACCTGGATGGATATAATATTACAGATATCCAGAACTGGATGAACTGAATATTGACGATATCCATGACCTGATGATGAATATTACAGATAACCATGATCTTTGATGATGAATATTACAGATATACCATGACCTGGATGAATGAAATATTACAGATCAACATGACCTGGAGTTGGATGACTATTACAGATATAACCATGAACCTGGATGAATGAAATTACAGATATACATGACCTGATGGATGAATATTACAGATTACGTGGCCTGCATGAAATGAATATTACAGAATCTACCATTGACCTGGATGAATGAATATTCATATATCCATGATCTGATGGATGATATTACAGGATATACCATGATCTGGATGGATGACAATATGTAAGCCATACATGACCTGGATGGATGAATATTACAATATACCATGACCTGGATGATGAATATGACAGAATCGCATGATCTGGATGGATGATATACAGATTACCATGACCTGGATGAAATGAAATATTACAGATAATACGATGACCTGGATGATGAATATTACAATAATACGTGACCTTATGGATGAAATTACAGATATACCATGACTGGGAATGAATAATATTACAGATATACATGACCTGGAACAGATAATATTACGATATACCGAACCGTGGAGATGATGAATATACCGAGAGTACCATAGACCTGTATCTGACTATTACAGATATACCATGACCTGGGATGAATGAATATTACAGATATAAAGCTGTGACCTGATAGGAATGAATATTACGTTTGTACAATAAATTGTTAAGTACTCTTACTGTATGAAGTGAGGACCCCACAAATCATCACTGCTGTTAATATATAAATACTCTCATTGTTTAAAGAACTAATATTCCAAGATCCTTTTCAGATCTGAAGAATCCGGTAGGATACTCCACTCATAATTCCAAGATTAAGTGGTGGTTCAATATATGATTGGGTTGATGTTGACCATATAAAGTTTTAAAGAATTCATTGAAATATATGATTCAACTAAAAAAAATGAAAACATTTTATATGATGGTTACTTACCAGGCTATTGTAACATCTGCTTTATGTTACTGCATTTGTTTCACAGCTGTGTCTTTCTATACCGTCCCATAGTTCTATGACTCTCTTAGTTTGTAATTAAATATAAGGAACAAATTAAAATTTATTTAGTTATTTAATTTTTTTTAATCAGTCAAGACTCTTAAAATTCAATTGCTGTCTCAATACAATTAAAAGGGCACTTAAGTACCAAGGTGAGGAGCTAATCTACTAGGTACTCACCCCTGGGTCCAACCCTAATGGCTTCAAACAAAGCCTCTGAAACCGTTCTTCTGAAACACTCCCTTTCACTTCCTTGTCTTCAACTAATGTATAAGAGGGGAAGATGCCCTCCTTACAGAAAGTGTCTTCCCATTGATCATAGTCTGGGACTATAGCAGGGGAGCCCTGCAAGTGGCTTTACAAAGCCAACTTTGCAGGACTCATTTGTAGCCATTAAATAAGTCACCCTGGGTACTATTAACCGGGGAGGGGGGACTTTCAAGGATATAATTGCCCTTTAAGCAGCTTCCAGTTGGATCTGTAATTAACAGGAAGGTAGGAAAGCTTCTCCCCATCTCCCTGTATGTAAATAATATAACTCTTTATAAATATTTTGAAAGCATTAAATTCTCTATAGAGAATCTCTGCACGAATGTATGGCACATTAAATAGCTAAAGGTTTATAAATTACTAATATATACCATTTATAGTATTTGATATTGAGGAGTATTTAGTTTGAAAAAAAAACTGGAAGCAGCAAGAACAGCATTCCAAGTGTGCTGACCTCCATTCCAGTAACCAAAACAGAGTCTCATTGGTTCAGACCCATGTCCCGGCAGCCAGAACAGAGTCCCATGGGTGGATTGCTTTTTTGACAGCCATAATAGAGTCCCCAGGGTGCAGACGCCCATCTGGCTGCCAGAACAGTGTTTCCTGGGTTTAGACGTTCATTTCAGAAACTTTCAAAAAATTTTAAACGTAGTGCAATTTTACAATCTTTTGGTAGAAGATGCTGTTAATTTTTTGTTCCGGCGAATGTTCCGTTTTTTATCTAGTCCCTTTATTACTGTTATTAAAATGATAGTAATGTTTTTGGATGGTCTACAGGACTGAGACTGTCACCAGAACTGGAACTAAGAATGGAACTGTCTGCCAGAATTGGGTTCTAGACCCCTGGGAATCATCTCTGGATGCTGGTACAGGGTTCTACACCTTGAAGTCTTTGTTCTGGCTGCCAGAATTGTGGGGTTTCGTAGACCCTTGGGAATCATCTCTGGATGCTGGTACAGTGGTTCTGACACCTTGAAGGTCTTTGTCTGCTGCCAGAATGGTTCTAGACCCTTGGGAATCATCTCTGGATGCTGGTAACAGGTTCTACCAACCTACACTGATCTTTGTTCTGTGCTGCGCCAGAATTGGGTTCTAGACCCTTGGGGAATCATCTCTGAGTGCCTGTACACGGTTGCTACAACACATTAAGTCTTTGTTCTGGCTGCCAGACATTGGGTTCTAGCCCTTAGAATCAAGCTCTGATGCTTGGACAAGGGGACAAGGTGTTACGACAACCCTTGAAACTTGTTCTGGGCTTCCAGAATTGGGTTCTAGACCCTTGGGAACATCTCTGGATGCTGGTACACCACAGGTTCTACACACTTACTAAGCCTTTGTTCTGCTGCCAGAATTGGGGTTCTGCCCTTGGGAATCAATCTCTGGATCCTGGTCACATGTTCTACACACCGTGAAGTCTTTGTCTGGCTGCCAGAATGTGGGTCTAGACCCTTGGGAATCAATTCTGGATGCTGGAACAGGGTTCACCACTCTCTATCTTACAGTACTATCCGTTTAGCCACTTGTCACAGTAGCACTTTAGGTGGCACTATTTGCACTCTGGCCAGAGTGGGGTTAACTCTCTCAGCTTATTATTTTTATTCACTCAGCTGTGATCATGCAGGAGGGGAGGGAGGGGGGCGGGGGCAGGGGAGTTGCGTTGTATATATAGAAGTTTTACTTGCAGATCTGTAACCCTGAGGACGGCCCTACTACTAGGGGCTGAAACGGGTAGGTCATCTGCCTACTTTTGAGTTATCAATAAATTGGTTTCTAGACCCAGGAGTGCTCCGTTTGCCCTTTTGTGTATATATATATATATATATATATATATATACACCATTATGTTCTGCACATGCTCAGTCCTTTGCTATGGCACAAACTGTTACAGTTGGTCACCCTTTTAAAATCTCTAGCCAATCCTTTTACTGACAGATAAAGCAAGGAAGCGTGGATTCTGAGGTCAGGAGGTGTGGTCTGACACTGCACATACACAAACAGATACTTCATACAGTTCTTTGATTTACTTAACAGGGTTTACTAAAGTGCATTTTATAGTTTTATTGGGTTTTTAGGGGGGTTGTTTTCAGATTTGGAGTATAAAAATTTGGGTTTAGTTCTCCTTTAAAAGGTTTTTAAGAAAACTTCATCCGCACTGAAATGTAAATGTGGTGTATATATGTGGTGTGGTATATATATACTATATGTTCTAGCCTGAAGAAGGAATTATTTGTTATAAGCAAAAATTGTTTGTACAATAAATTGTAATACTCTTACTGTATTGAAGTGAGGGACCCCCAAATCATCAATGCTGTTAATATATAAATGACTTCATTTGTTTAGAGAACTAATATTTCCAATGATCCTTTTCAAGATCTGAGATCCGGTAGGATAACTCAACTTCATAATTCGACGAAGTTAAGTGGTGTGGTTCATATATTGATTGGGTTGATGTTTATGACCATATAAAGTTTTTTTAAATTCAAAGGAAATATATGAATTCAACTAAAAAAAAATGAAAACTTTTATTGATGGTTACGTAACAAGGCTATTGTACAGCTTTATGTTACTGCATGGTATTTTTCCACAGCTGTGTCTTTCTATACAGTCCCATAGTGCTATGACTCTCTTAGTTTGTAAATTAAATATAATGGAATCAAATTAAAATTATTTTATTATTAATTTTTTTATAATCATTCAGAACTCTAAAATTCAATATGCTGTCTCAATAAATTAAAAGGGCACTTAAGTACCAAGGGTGAGGGACTAATCTACAGGTACTCACCCCTGGGTCTCACCCTAATGCTTCAAACAAAGCCTCTGAAACCGTCTTCTGAACACTCCCTTTCACTTCCTTGTCTTCAACTAATGGGAAGATGCCCTCCTTACAGAAATGTCTTCCATTGATCATAGTCTGGGGATATAGCAGGGAGCCCTGCAAGTGGCTTTACAAAGCCAACTTTGCAGGACCATTTGTAGCCATTAAATAAGTCACCCCTGGGTACTATTAACCGGGGGAGGGGGATTTCAAGGATTAATTGCCTTTTAAGCAGCTTCCAGTTGGATCTGTATTACAGGAAGGTAGGAAAGCTTCTCCCCATCTCCCTGTATGTAAATATATAAATCTTTATAATATTTTGAAAGCATGAAATTCTCTATAGAGAATCTCTGCACGAATGTATGGCACATTAAATAGTCTAAGGTATAACTTACTAATATATACCATTTATAGTATTTGATATTGAGGAGTATTTAGTTTGAAAAAAAAACTGGAAGCAGCAAGAACAGCATTCCAAGTGTGCTGACCTCCATTCCGTAACCAAAACAGAGTCTCATTGGTTCAGACCCATGTCCCGGCAGCCAGAACAGAAGTCCAGGTGGTAGGTGCTTTTTTGACAGCCATAATAGAGTCCCCAGGGTGCAGACGCCCATCTGGCTGCCAGAACAGTGTTTCCGGGTTTAGACGTTCATTTCAGAAACTTTCAAAAAATTTAAACGTAGTGCAATTTCAATCTTTTTGTAGAAGATGCTGTTTTTTGTTCGGCGAATGTTCCGTTTTTTATCAGTCCCTTTATTACTGTTATTAAAATGATAGTAATGTTTTTGGATGGTCTACAGGACTGAGACTGCACCAGAACTGGAATAAGAATGAGAACTGTCTGCCAGAATTGGGTTCTAGACCCCTGGGAATCATATTCTGGATGCTGGTTCAGGGTTCTACACCTTGAAAGTCTTTGTTCTGGCTCCGAATTGGGTTTAGACCTTGGGAATCATCTCTGGATGGCGTTACAGGGTTCTACACCTTGAAGTCTTTGTTCTGGCTGCCAGAATGGGTTCTAGACCCTTGGGAATCTCTCTGGATGCTGGTACAGGGTTCTACACCTTGAAGTCTTTGTTCTGGCTGCCAGAATTGGGTTCTAGACCCTGGGGAATCATCTCTGGAGGCTGGTACAGGGTTCTACACCTTGAAGTCTTTGTTCTGGCTGCCAGAATTGGGTTCTAGACCCTTGAGAATCATCTCTGATGCTGGGTACAGGGTCTATTCACACCTTGAAATCTTTGTTCTGGCTGCCAGAATTGGGTTCTAGACCCTTGGGAATCATCTCTGGATGCTGGTACAGGGTTCTACACCTTGAAGCCTTTGTTCTGGCTGCCAGAATTGGGTTCTAGACCCTTGGGAATCATCTCTGGATGCTGGTACAGGGTTCTACACCTTGAAGTCTTTGTTCTGGCTGCCAGAATTGGGTTCTAGACCCTTGGGAATCAATTCTGGATGCTGGAACAGGGTTCACCACTCTCTATCTTACAGTACTATCCGTTTAGCCACTTGTCACAGTAGCACTTTAGGTGGCACTATTTGCACTCTGGCCAGAGTGGGGTTAACTCTCTCAGCTTATATTTTTATTCACTCAGCTGTGATCATGCAGGAGGGGAGGGAGGGGGCGGGGCCAGGGAGTTGCTGTTATATATAGAAGTTTTACTTGCAGATCTGTAACCCTGAGGACGGCCCTACTACTAGGGGCTGAAACGGGTAGGTCATCTGATTACTTTGATAGTTATCAATAAATTGGTTTCTAGACCCAGGAGTGCTCCGTTTGCCCTTTTGTGTATATTTATTATATTATAATCTATGAATATATAATATAGATATATATATATATATATAGTATATATATAAAACCCAACTAAAAAAAGGGGGGGGGGATTCATTCCTGACTCCAAACTATAGTATATGTATTAATACCAGTAATTCTCAATATTATATAGTATCCCTGTACCAATCAGAACAACAGTATATGTATTAATACCAGTAATTCTCAATATTATATAGTATCCTTGTCCCAACAGAACTACAGTATATGTATAATACCAGTAATCTCAATTTATATAGTATCCCTTGTACCAACCAGAACTACAGTATATGATTTAATACCAGTAATCTCCAATATTATATAGTATCCCTTTACCAACCAAAACTAATTATATGTATTAATACCAGTACTTCTCAATATATATAGTATCCCTACCAACCAAACTACATTATATGTATTAATACCAGTACTCCTCAAATATTATATAGTATCTTGTACCAACCAGAATACAGTATATGTATAATACAGTAATTCTCAATATTATATAGTATCCCTTTACCAACCAAACTCATTATATGTATTAATACCAGTACTTCTCAATATTATATAGCATCTTTACCAACCAGAACTACAGTATAGTATCAATACCAGTAATTCTCAATATTATTAGTATCCCTTTACCAACCAAAACACATCATATGTATTACCATACTTTCAATATTATATAGCATCCTCTTACCAACCAGAACTACAGTATATGTATCAATACCAGTAATTCTCAATTATTATATAGTATCCCTTACTAACAAAAACTACTTATATGTATTATACCAACTCTAATATTTATATAGTATCCTACCATGTACCAACCAGAACTACAGTATATGTATTAATTATCCAGTAATTCTCAATATTATATATATCCCTGTATCAACCAGAACTACGTTATATGTATAATACCAAGAATTCTCAATATTAAATAGTATCCCTATACCAACCAGAACTACAGTATAGTATTAATACCAGTTAATTCACATATTATATAGTATCCTCTGTACCAACCAAACTACGTATATGTATTAATACCAGTAATCTCAATATTATATAGTATCCTTGTACCAACCAAGAACTACAGTAATGTATTAATACCAGTAATTTCAATATTATATATATCCCTGTATCAACCAGAACTACAGTTATATGTATAATACCAGTAATTCTCATATTATATAGTATCCTGTACCAACCAGAACTACAGTATATGTATGAATACCAGTAATTCTCAATATTATATAGTATCCCTGTACCAACCAGAACTGCAGTAAATGTATTAATACCAGTAATTCTCATATTATATAGTATCCTTGTACCAACCAGAACTACAGTATATGTATTAATATCAGTAATTCTCAATATTATATACTATCCTGGATCAACCAGAACTACAGTTATATGTATTAAACCAGTAATTCTCAATATTATATAGTATCTTGTACCAACCAGAACTACAGTATATGTATTAATACCAGTAATTCTCATATTATATAGTATCCTTGTACCAACCAGAACTACAGTATATGTATTTAATACAGTAATTCTCAATATTATATAGTATCCCTGTACCAACCAGAACTACAGTATATGTATTAATACCAGTAATTCTTAATATTATATAGTATCCCTGTACCAACCAGAACTACAGTATATGTATTAATACCAGTAATTCTCAATTATATAGTATCCCTGTACCACCAGAACTACAGTATATGTATTAATACCAGTAATTTCAATATTATATAGTATCCCTGTACCAACCAGAACTACAGTATATGTATTAATACCAGTATTCTCAATATTATATAGTATCCCAGTACCAACCAAATACAGTATATGTATTAATACCAGTAATTTCACATGTTATATAGTATCCCCGTACCAACCAGAAACACAGTATATGTATTAATACCAGTAATTCTCATGTTATATAGTATCCCCATACCAACCAGAACTACAGTATATGTATTAATACCAGTAATTCTCAATATTTTTTCTAGCCCACTTATTATTTACCTATCTCACTTTTAAAGCTATTTAATGAACTTGTCATTACCACATCTGCTGGAAGAGAGTTCCACAGTTTCACCGTTGTCACTGTTAAGAAACCTTTCCTAACCTGAAGGAGACTTGTTCCAAATTAATACAATTTTATCTTTAGTTCTCCTTTAATGAACTTATAAAAGGACAATTAAATGTACCCACCCACTCCACTCCCTTCCCTTAATAGCACCCAGAGAGATTGCCCAAATTGCTGGATCCCCAACCCTGGACAGTCCCCATCAGCTGCTAAACGCACCAAACAAACCCAAACGAAGTGGAAGTTGGTATTAAGAGCGCAAGAAAATTTGAGAGCAATTAAAGACGGTGATAGAAGAAATAGTATTGCTTAACACTATAATGAGATGCATCCAGGTATCCAATTGATATAAAAATCGGTATCAAAAAAATCTAGTTCGAGCTGCGGGACCCCTTAAGCCCTTCTCAGGGCCGCAAGGGCACTTGTAAGTGCCGCAAGGGCTCTGATAGGGCCGGTCGTAAAACTGCATACAGCTCATAAAGCGGATGACAATGAAAAGCACTCACTCACGCCATCATAAACTTTCATTTCATGGACCAGAGACCTGCGGTCGTGCTTTGAATGGACTGGTGAAGGTTTCGTGAGTATGACATGCCGAAAATAACCTGCAGTGTAATGATAATTATAATTATCCTGCCTACTACTCAGGATTTTCGTGGAGACTCTGATAAAATTGAATTCTGTAAAAAACTTGGGGGGAGATTCAATAGGGCCCACAATCCTTCTAACTGACCAACCAACCAAAACACATCATATGTATTATACCAGTACTCTCAATATTATATAGCATCCTCTTTACCCCAGGACTACAGTATAGTATCAATACCAGTAATTCTCAATATTAGATAGTATCCCTTTACAACCAAAACACATTATAGTTTTAATACCAGTACTTCTCAATTTTATAGTATCCTTGTACCAACCAGAACTACGTATATGTATTAATACCGTAATTCTCAATATTATTATAATCCCTGTACACAACCAAACTAAGTTATATGTATTATCCAATAATTCCAATATTAATAGTATCCCTATACCAACCAAAACTACGTATATGTATTATACCAGTAATTTACAATATTATATAGTATCCGTGTACCAACCAGAACTACAGTATATGTATTAATACCAGTAAGTTCTCAATATTATATATATCCTTGTACCAACCAGAACACAGAATGTATTAATACCAGTAATTCTCAATATTATATACGTATCCCGTATCAACCAAACTACAGTTATATGTATTAATACCAGTATTCGCAATATTATATAGTATCCTTGTACCAACCAGAACTACAGTATATGTATAATACCAGTAATTCTCAATATTATATAAGTATCCCTTTAAAACCAGAACTGCTAAATGATTAATACCAGTAATTCTCAATATTCTATAGTTAGTACCTTGTACCAACCAGAACTACATAGTATATGTATTAATATCAGTAATTCTCAATATTATATACTACCCTGATCAACCAGAACTACGTTATATGTAAATTAATATCCAGTAATTCTCAATATATATAGTACCCCTTGTACCAACCAGAACTACAGTATATGTATTAATACCAGTAATTTCTCAATTATATAGTATCCTTGTACCAACCAAACTCGTAGTATGTATTAAACCAGTAATTCTCAATTATATAGTATCCCTGTACAACCGAACTCAGTATGTATTAATACCAGTAATCTCAATATTATAAGTTACCCCTGTACCACCAGAACTACAGTAATTGTATTAATACCAGTAATTCTCAATATTATATAGTATCCCTGTACCAACCGAACTACAGTATATGTATTAATACCAGTAATTCTCAATATTATATAGTATCCCTGTACCAACCAGAACTACAGTTATGTATTATACAGTAATTCTCAATATTGTATATTGTATCCCAGTACCAACCAGAAACTACAGTATAATGTATTAATACCAGTATTCTCAATGTTATATAGTCTCCCCGTACCAACCAAACTACAGTATATGTATTAATACAGGTAATTCTCAGTTATATCGTATCCCCATACCACCAGAACTACAGTATATGATTAATAACCAGTAATTCTCAATATTTTTTCTAGCCCACTTATTATTTACCTATCTCACTTTTAAAGCTATTTAATGAACTTGTCATTACCACATCTGCTGGAAGAGAGTTCCACAGTTTCACAGTTTCACCGTTGTCACTGTTTTAAGACAAACCTTTCCTAACCTGAAGAGACTTGTTCCAAATTAATACAATTTTATCTTTAGTTCTCTTTAATGACACTTAAAAAGGACAATTAAATGTACCCACCCACTCCACTCCCTTCCCTTAATAGCACCCAGAGAGATTGCCCAAATTGCTGGATCCCCAACCCTGGACAGTCCCCATCAGCTGCTAAACGCACCAAACAAACCCAAACGAAGTGGAAGTTGGTACTTAAGACGACAGAACATTTGAGAGCAATTAAAGACGGTGATAGAAGAAATAGTATTGCTTAACACTAATGAGAATGCATCCAGGTATCCAATTGATATAAAAATCGGTATCAAAAAAATCTAGTTCGGCTGCGGGACCCCTTAAGCCCTTCTCAGGGCCGCAAGGGCACTTGTAAGTGCCGCAAGGGCTCTGATAGGGCCGGCTCGTAAAACGCATACAGCCATAAAGCGGATGACAATGAAAAGCACTCACTCACGCCATCATAAACTTTCATTTCATGACAAGACCTGCGGTCTTCTTTGAATGGACTGGTGAAGGTTTCGTGAGTATGACATGCCGAAAATAACCTGCAGTGTAATGATAATTATAATTATCCTGCCTACTACTCAGGATTTTCTGTGGAGACTCTGATAAAATTGAATTCTGTAAAAAACTTGGGGGGAGATTCAATAGGGCCCAAATCCTTCTAAAACCCACGTTAACCCCAAGAAATTTCGGGTTAACGTGAGTTTTAGATGGATTTCAGAGCAAATGTTTTTGTTAATAGCACCGAACGATCCATAACCCCTATCGTTAAGTTTTGTGCACTTCGTAACTCGAAACTTAACTGTAGGGTGTGGAGCGTTAAAAGTTACGCTCCTTACCTTAGCCCGATCCGTGATGCAATACCTTACGTCATCTCGTTTACGTCACGTATTGTACGCGGGATCGGGCTAAGGTAAGTAACACGGCTTTACGTATGGGATCTCCCCGATAGAGTATAAATTAATATGTTTATTGGTAACAGGCCGGTTACCGTTTTGGTTATTTCCCAGCATCACTCGCTACTGAGTAGTTTCCATGAGAGGCTCCTATATATTTCCCAGGATATGTGATCTCTTCTAATGACTCTTAGTCCCTGGACTTCCACTTACTTGGTTTAGGATTACAACCGACACTGGACAAAATTTGGTTTGGGACTTTTTACCTTGTTGGACGATCTGTCCATGCAGGGATGTGTAATTTGTACGTATGCATTTTATTTCTTATATAGCGCTACATATTCCCATATTCCGCGCGCTTTACATATTTTACTCAATTCATATCAGGCCCTGCCCTGAAGAGCTTACAATCTAATCACATTTATTTGACCAATACAGCCTATCAATATGTCTTTATGTTCAAAAGACAAGAGTAGGAAGGACCTACTCCGCGAGGTTGAGATGTAAAGTTCCAATTATTTATTCACTATATATTTTCAAAAGACAGACATCACAGGCAGAGAATGACTCCAGGTCCACCCTATTATATCGAGTGCTGCCCCTCTCTCTCTTCCTTTTTATTTTCTATGTCTTTATGATTGTGGGGGGAAACCGAGCGCCCAAGAAACCCACGCAAACACGGGGAGAACTACAAACTCCTTGCAGATGTGTCCAAGGGTGGAATCGAACTCAGAACTTCAGCACTGCAAGGTATCAGTGCTAACCACTGAGCCCCGTGCTGCACTAATTTCTACATTTCTCAGTATCAGTGATGATTTTAATCATGTGGGGTTTCACTGGGGGTAACAGGTTTTTAGATACATTAATAAAGCTATAGATTTTTAAGAGCATTGTGTGTTTGTAACGTTAGCCACCTTGGTCCTAGTGTGGGTTTCTTATTCACTGAAAGCGCCTCCCTATGGGTGACGAAAGGATTCAGTATATTGATTAGTTAATATATGCCCGAGTGCTGTTTAGAGGATTCTTTAGGAGATCTCTTTCTACACTTATCTGGATAGTGCTAAACACACCATAACTGTGCCATGCTGGTCCAGCCTAATAGTCCGACTGTAAGTGCTCCCATGAGCAGAAAAGCGGAGGAGAACTGGACCAGACCGGTGGTCCAGTTTAGTAAGCACAAGAGTTGACTGTATCCAAGTACCCATCCTGCCACCCAAGGGGGGTAAGTAGTATAATTGCTCTTTAATATACTATAAAGGACTTACTGCCCACATTTAACTACAAAAGATATAGGGTTATTCAATAAAAGTTCTTATCTTTAAAATGGTGCTAATTTTGCCCCAACCAATCAGTTGTTTGCTTTCAAATGTTACTAAGTTCTGATTGGTTGGGGCAAAATTAGCACATTTTAAACGATAAGAACATTTATGAATCTCCCTGATACAATACTATGGTTCCCCATGGCTCAATTACCACTTTTAAAGAATAGCTCCAAAATGTTATTTTTTTAATAGTGCTAGCCTAACCCCAACTATGACAAGGATTCACCAGCCCTGCCATATGTACGGAAGCCGTCAGGCAGCATCTGTAAAATAGGCAAACTTGCAGTCACATCATGAAGTGATCGACGAAATTTTGATCTCTGTCCCCATTTTTTTTCTAGTCTTCGCTAGTAGCAATAACTTGAAAAAATCCTATTTGTGAATGGAACTTTGAGTTCCATTCACAAAAAGTATAGTAAAGCTGTCACACTGACAGCTTTACTATACCAGGTACTGCACTGTGATCTGAATGGAGATTGCAGTGCAGTACGTCCACTAGACCACCAGGGGCAGCCTCCTACCACTTTTAGGGAAGACCCCGGTGAAGGAGGAAGCTCCGTGACGTCACCGGGTGTCCCTTTCCGCTCCTCTACTTACTCCACGTGGGACTGCAGCTCCTATGCGTCACGGCAGAGAAGGTAGGAAATCTCCTGATCCCCCTCTCGGATTTGGACAAAACCGAGGGGGGATCGAGGGGGCTAGGGGGCAGTTGAATGCTGCCCTCCCATCGCTCCTAGCAGGGGGCAATTTTTTGGGGGGGGAGGGAAAGCCACAGATCGTATATTCACGATCTGTGGCAGTTTGTGATTCTCTGCACAGATTGTGAATATACAATCTGTGGCAGTTAAAGGGTTAAACTAATGACGTATATATATATATATATTGTACAAATAGTCACAAAATAATATGAGGACCATTATTTAAATTTATAAAAAAAAAAAAAAACAAAATGACCCACCTGCCATGGCTTATTTTATTTATCAGTCTTAGCTCGGCCAAGTGATTTCCATGTTTGATCAGTGTACAGATTGTGTAGAGCAGCCGTGTATAGACGGCAGTGTAACATGCGTAGGTGATCCGGTATTGTAATTACTGTAAACTACCAATTCACTAAGTGATTCATTTCCTGTACAGATTCTCCTTTCAGGGTATCATATATCTCTGCAAGGAAGCTGGAAATAGGCATGTAAATATGATTCCCATAACACTTCAGTTAAACTTTCTTTGGGGGATGTTGGGAGAAAAGTCTAGGATAAATGATCAAAACCTGGGTTTCTTTTTCCCAGTTTAACAAATAGAGGCCGTTTATTGTTTTAACTCCTAATCTCTATGTACTAAAACCCAGTGAAGTGGAAGATGCGATCCAGACTTTACCTGCCATGTTCATCATTTCAAATATAACTGTAAAGCTTAGTACTTGATTTGGCTAATAAACAGGACAAACACATTGGCAGTGGGGTTGCCAATCTTCCTAACAAAGCTGTAATTTTTTCATCACTGAGATACCCCCATTTTGGAAGAACTGCAGTGAAGGCCAAACAGGCTCCATATTTAGAAAGCTCGTACTTATCTTTCTCTGGGCTTTGTGTCCAATGTCATCATCGATATAACAAGTCCGACCCATTTCCACCCAAAGTGTTTCAATATCTGCACAATGGCATCAATTTCTGAATCCTCATTGGCTACAGATCCGTAGATTGATGGGAACTGTGTCCTGTCACTTAACCCTGGATCCATGAGCCAAACTGATCTTTAAAAAATAAAAATGTATCTTAAATATATTGAATTCCAATGAGCAGTGTAATTTATCTCTACCTGCCACTTCAAAGCTTCTGGGAATAAAGTTATTCAGCAATATACGTGGGGGAGGGGATGATACTCAGAGCCGCTATCTCTTGGGTAAATCTCCTTTACACAACTCAACATCGCGTGTGTGCCTCCCAGTGAATGGGAAGGTGGTGTTGCCATCAGCCCAAAAATGGAGCACCCGCGATATTGAATTGCTTGAGCCCGATACATTGGTGTCTCTTGCAACACCCATGCAGCCAGCGCAATATTGAATTGGTTAGTGTGACTTTTACAGAAACATGCGCAGGCCTCCAGGAAAATACGGCTGTGTATGTTTCATTCTGAAGAACCATGGCTAAACCCTTCACATTTTTGACGGTTTCCTCGCACAAAACATGGATGGGATGTACAAACTGCTGTGCTTCATTCCGCCGCAGACTCTATCCAGTTTCTACCCAGAATTTCAACAGTTAATAACAAAATTCATCCATACTGAAACTACAAATTTTGGTAGCAAACAACTTGTAAATCTGGGAATCAAAAATAGGGGAATAAGTATATGGAATTAAATCATTAAAATGATTATATTTATTATCATTATAAATACATTTAAAGAATATTTCTTTAATTTTTAAAAATGACAGGCAGGGAAAGTTAGAGGCGGGGTGCATCTGCTACAACGGAGAAACAAAGGGAAAGCATTAGGTGGCACTGTAATTTTCTCCTTATCCAGAGAGTCCTCCTGTGTAACCCCCTGCCACCCCACAGCCTTTTCCATGTTCCAGGTGAGATGGAGTTTTGGAGTTTGTGTGCTTTATGACAAGAGTCATTCTGGAAGGTTAGACTGACAGGTGATTTTCCTTCCATAAGGGGTGTAAAACTGCAGTAAGTCTACTCCTGTACTCAGTGCTGCTGCGCAAAGAAAAGATACCCCATCACTACTTTCCTGTTGTCCATGCATACCCTGGAGAGAAGCTAATGTGGTGTGGTGTGAGGAACAAAAATACTAAAGAAAATTAAAAAAACATAATTCTGTGAAAAAAATAATAAGTAATAATAATGGTTGGTCATGCTGGGTTTGAAGATGTTGGTAAGGGTAGAGGATGAGGAGGACAGATCAATTCTCCCGGCAAAGGGGATATTCCAACTGCAGAAGAAGTCTGGTCTGAGCGGTGGATTGTGCACCTCATGCACTTCTGGTTATGCACAGTGCCCAGAGGAAGTTATCATGCTAATACCAGGAACCAATGACACTGTAGCTCGGGCATCCTGGGAGAAAGAGCCTTAAGGGCCCATACACCAACCAATATCGGACGTACGATCGCCGGTCTTGTATGGGCAATCATATGATGATCGTATGAAATTTATCGGCCCAGCGGGAATTGAGCGATCCTACAACCAGGGGTTGGTTCGTGTATGGGTCCCATTACTCTCAATGGGATTGGTTGCTTGTGGATAAAGTTTGTTTTACTGGTATTTAACTATTCATGTTAAACTTCCCTACAATGGCGCCTGCTCCCCAGGTCCCTTTAACATATTGATATTAAATTTAACCATGTTGATTTCGAAACTTTGGCTTATATTGGTTAAACTGGTTTCAGATTCAAATTTTGAATTTTAATACTTGGAACTGTCAGAACAATCTCGCATCTGATAGCGGCAGCACCAAGTATTAAATGTGCTGAAGTAGGCCCATTCTTTAAATTAGTTTTAAATCCTTTAGAAATTAATGACAAATTACTTTGTTTCCGAACAAGAATAATACATACCTGGGGGTATTTAAACATCCCTACAAGTTGTCCTATTGCATATGTTGTATCAATAGCCAAGTCTCCCACAACTCCCACCAATGGACTATTCTGGCAGTTGAAATTTGGAATTCTGGGAATTGTTCCAGACATTATACCCAGTGTTCCAGTGACAGCCATAAGTTCAGACCCACAGGAGTCATATTGTGATATCCCAGGGTAACATTAGGTAAAATCTCTCATTCCTATTTATCTCATCAACTGCAAATATGAAGAACAGGTATTGCAGAGATCCTGGAATGTTGCTCTGCAGCATATAATTTAAGAAAAAATAAGAAAAGTGCATCTTTGAAATATATATCAACCAAAACCAGAAATATACTACAAAGAAATGGTTGCATCCTGACTGGATCAAACTAAGGACCTACAGGAAGATTCAATAAAAGTTCTTATCGTTAAAATGGTGCTAATTTTGCCCCAACCAATCAGATCTTATTTTAACATTTGAAAGCTAACATCTGATTGGTTGGGCAAAATTAGCACCATTTTAAACGATAAGAACTTTTATTGAATAACCCTGCTAGTTTGCTGTGCAATTGTTTTGCTGGTAATTTTATCATAGTGCTACCTTAACTAGCTGGGCACACCAGTCTGATGTAAATTAAACACATTTATTGTGACGTTTCGGCACCATGCAAGTGCTTCTTCAGACAAACTTAATCATAAAGTTTGTCTAAGAAGGCACTTGCATGGTGCCGAAAGTCACAATAAATTTGTTTAATTTACATCAAGACTGGTGTGCCCAGCTATATTTCAATTTGTCTGTGAACTATCCTCTGGTGGCAAAGGCTCTGGTGGCACCCAGCATTCTATGGTAAAGTCTATCCTACATATGTATCCTACTTATGCTAAGGTGTGCAGGATCTTTCTTCCTTTGTGATATATACTCATATATAACACACGAGTCTGGACCCCTATGGGGGTGGTGCTAGGGAAAACCAAATATATCAATAATAAATAATAAAAGGGATAGACCTATAAGACCCCTTAATCAGCACTCACATCCCTTGTGACCCTACTCTATATATGTGAGACCTATATGATTGATATATATCGGACTTACGGATTGGATATCATATACAATAGGTGACCCTTACCTTTTATCGGTACCAGGATTCAAATGGGACGCCCGATGTTTTTTATATATATATATATTCTATATGTGTATGTGTTAGATATTTAATAAAGCAGTTTTGTATTGTATATTTATGTATTTCCTCCTTACGAGATTTTAAAGATTGTAAGGGGCTGTGGGACTGATTATTATATATATAGTAGGGTCACAAGGGATGTATATACTAGCATAACTCTGGTGTAATTGAGCATTTACTACTTGATTATAAATTGTGAACTTTTAGGGAGATTCAATAAAAGGTCTTATCGTTAAAAACGGTGCTAATTTTGCCCCAACCAATCAGATCTTAATTAACATTTGAAAGCTAACATCTGATTGGTTGGGGCAAAATTAGCACCATTTTTAACAATAAGAACTTTTATTGAATAACCCTCTTTATATTAAAAGAAGGCTCTAGGTTCTTACACCTCTTATATTCTGACTGTTTTCCATAGTAAATGATAACCTGTCTCTAGTTTTTTATACACCTTTTCCTTTATTGATAATCCTACCTCCCCCAGATTTGTTCTAGTCCTGGACAATTCCTGTTACCAACCTGGATTCTGATGTTATCTGTACCTCGCCCTATAACAAATTTACTGTATTGAGTGAACTTGAAAATTTAAAATTCTGACTTTCTCTGTGTCCTTTTATCTGGGCCTCACAATGCCTGTTTAATCTCGGAGCTCTAATCACTCAACCAATAAATGATGTACCCCAGATGTGACAGACATTCATGATCGATATTTAAATAATAAATGAAAAAATATAACTTTGATATTAAAAAGTACATTTTAATCCACCAGTAAAGAAAATGCAAAATAGTTTTTACTGTTTGGTTGTAGTTAAATTACACAACATTTAATTCTGTAAAAATCACCTCCTTACGTAATACAGAAAAACCATGGCCTATTTGTAAAATCCATATCATAATGCATATAGTCTTCGTGTATCTGTAGAATAGCTGCAATAATAAAATCCCCATCTTTAGTTTCATAATTGTTTTCTCTGAAAATACTGGCTTCAAGACTCTTATCTCTTATAAGACATCCGGTAGGGCTATAGAGAACATTGTCAGATACCAGTGGTAGAAATTGTAGAAAGATGAACAGGATTAACATCTCTAGTAAAATGTTACAGTAAGGTGGAATTGTGTTTCTGTTGGCTGTTAAATACCCTCAGCTCCCAATGTAATCACCACACAGGCTATAATTAAGCAAAACGTGTTTTTAAAAAAAGGGTTACCCTATAAAAAAATCCTCACGTAAGGGACATAACATTATTCTAATCCGATCATGGCTACAGCTGCTTTAAACAAATAGTTCAGTATTTTGGGATGCTAGAATATTTTTTTTTTCCACTACTTTAATGACTTCATAGTGATTTTAAATGATGGAGACTCAAACAGAGACAGCTGTAATGCAGCTTTATGGCCAGAATGCAACTGTGTAGATTGGTAACATGTTGTAACTTTTAACTGCAACGGAATAAGTCAGCCAAAGGTCTAGAATCTGATAAAAATACATTAGTAATACCAACAAGCAGCAGTATATCTGTTGTATTCAATTAGATCAACTGGACTTGAAGTTTAGTTCTTGAGGACGTTTCGCTAGTCATCCGACTGGATCTCTCAATTCAGAATGACTTGTACAAGAATCTGTGGCAATTATGTACCCTGGAAAATCCCAATTAGCATATCACTGCCAAGTGTTAAGGGCGTGATTGGATAGTGGCTAAGAGGTGTTATAGGAACGCCCAGAGTAAGGTGTCAAAACAGCATTGTACATGGCAGACAGTTGGTGTCAACCCCCCCACCTCTATTTAGGTTTGGTTTCTTTATTTTCACATAAATGGGCTCCTTGACACCTCTCTTGAACCAGTCACGTTCCTTTGCCAAGATGTTGACATTACAATCTTCAAAGGTATGTCCTTTATCCTTAAGATGCAGGTACACGGCTGAGTCCTGACCCGAGGAAATGGCTCTTCTGTGCTGGGCCATACGTTGATGCAGTTGTTGTTTGGTCTCCCCCACATACAAATCAGAACATTCTTCACTGCACTGCACTGCGTATATGATGTCGCTTTTCTTGTGTTTCGGTATTGAGTCTTTCGGATGTACCAATGGCTGCCTCATTGTGTTGTTCGGTTTAAAGCAGACAGGGATATGGTGTTTTTGAAAATTCTTCTTAATTTCTCTGAGACCCCTGCTATATATGGGATGACCATGTTCTTTCTCCTGTCTTGCTTTTCCCCTTCACTGTTGGTATGCCTGTTCTTTTCTTTCCTTCTACTTCTTTTAACAAAGGCCCAGTCTGGATATCCACAAGTTTTAAGGGCTCCTCTGAGATGTTTCATTTCTTTAGCCTTCGCCTCTGTGCTAGTGGGAATGTTCTCAGCTTTGTGTTGCAGGGTTCTGATGACACCCAGCTTGTGATCTAAAGGGTGGTGGGAGTCAAACATCAAATACTGATGTGTGTTGGTTTTCTGTAAACCTCTACTCCCAGTTTACCATTTTCCTTGACTTCCAACGATTTGCCATATACAAGGCTGTTTTGACACCTTACCCTGGGTGTTCCTATAACACCTCTTAGCCACTATGCAATCATGCCCTTAACACCTGGCTGTGATATGCTAATTGGGACTTTCCATGGTACAAAATTGCCACAGATTCTTTTACAAGTCATTCTGAATTGAGAGATCCAGTCGGATGACTAGCGAAACATCTTCAAGAACTAAACTTCAAGTCCAGTTGATCTAATTGAATACGACAGATATACCATGACCTGGATGGATGAATATTATAGATATACCATGACCTGGATGGATGAATATTACAGATATACCATGACCTGGATGAATGAATATTACAGATATACCATGACCTGGATGGATGAATATTACAGATATACCATGACCTGGATGGATGAATATTACAGATATACCATGACCTGGATGAATGAATTTTACAGATATACCATGACCTGGATGGATGAATATTACAGATATACTGTGACCATGGATAAATGAATATTACAGATATACCATGACCTGGATGAATGAATATTACAGATATACCGTGACCATGGATAAATGAATATTACAGATATACCGTGACCTGGATGAATGAATATTACAGATATACCGTGACCTGGATGGATGAATATTACAGATATACCATGAACTGGATGAATGAATATTACAGATACACCGTGACCTGGATGGATGAATATTATAGATATACCATGACCTGGATGAATGAATATTACAGATATACCATGAACTGGATGAAGGAATATTACAGATATACCATGACCTGGATGAAGGAATATTAAAGATATACCATGACCTGGATGAATGAATATTACAGATATACCATGACCTGGATGGATGAATATTACAGATATACCATGACCTGGATGAATGAGAACCTTCACAAGCAAGCAATAGAATGTACCAATACCAATATGACTGTACCATGTGTATAGTCAGTTATTTTTTTATCTCACCCTATGAAATATTTGGAGATACAGCACACAATCATTTATCTTTTCATCAATATATGCCTGATAGAGAGGAAAATTGTATAATATCGGAATGTTAATTCTTTATGTCCCTTTGGACCACATATGCTCCCAAAACCACTGGCCTAATAACAATCTATCCAGACTAAATTTATAGAGGCAGTTTTTTTTAACTTTTAGACATTACATGGTAGAATCCTATCAGTACAAGGTATAAATTAAAGGGCATGTCCATCCCTTTTTAAAAAATCCAGTATTAAATAGAACACCCCCGAAAAGCTAGGTTTTGTTTTACCTACTTCTAACAAAGAAGTTTCCAGGTTGTGTAAAGCTTCTTATAATCCCACGCTCCAGCGCCGAGGCTCCCCGATACTTCTGGGTAAGGGCAGTCAGTCACGCCCGTGACAATGACGTCACGGCCAATGGCTGACTGCCATTCCCGAACAAGTCTCTGCTACTGCTGCTCGGGCACGTAAAGGGCACGTGCAGCAGCAAAGGCGTGGACTTACCGGCGCTGGAGCGTAGGATTGTAAGCAGCTTAACACAGCCTGGGAGCATCTTTGCTACATGGAATAAAACGAAACCCAGCTTTTCGGGGGTGTTCTACTACATACTGGAATTTTGAAAGAGGGGTGGACATGCCCTTTAATGGCATGTATATATTAAGCCATAATGTAATGTACACGGATTGTTTAGTACATGACTAAATAGGAAATGCCTCATTGCTACAGACGTGGACTCAGTGGCATGTTCGAATACCTTTAGTACCACGTACATGAGTTGATTCCCTTGGATAATCTGTATACATTACTAAGATAAGGGTTATAGGGGTTATAAAAAATTCCATGCAGTCTGATGACCTCCTTAATAAAACCTTAAGCGCTAGTCCACATCAGGCCATTTTGACTGCGTGTTAAAGATTGCACACTAGTGTGGCCCAATTGAAATGGGAACACTAAGTACGCTGAGGTACATGTGATTTGCATGTGCTCCGATCCTCAAAAATGACAGCGAGCGGCCACCAACACACATGAAACGCCTGCACAATTGCGAGCACAATGCCTGCGCTTAGTGTGGCCTCGGGAGTAATAAAGACGTTTTGCTGAAGAAAGTAAAGAAAGTCCTTAAAGAGGAGCCAGTATGGCTCTGTAATCCTGGTCAAAGGAAAGTTCAATGATAAAGTATCAACAAGGCCCCATAGCCTTCTAGGAACACAGAAATGAAAAAAGAAAATCTGCAGGTTTATGACGTAAAGCCTTGAGTAATATACACATGGTGCTGTTGAACTGGAATGGTGAGTATTTCATTTAGTTAATTGGTTAAATTACCTGTATACTGGGTGGCATTTGGTTTTAAACCTCACCATATAAACCTGCTTTGTACAGCAAGTGTGCAAGCCTTGAGCGAGTGGGCATTCAGTTTTAAGGGCATCTATTATAAGGGTAGCACTGAAGCATTAACAAGAAAGGCGTTTCAAATACTTATGATTGTGGGGAAACCGGAGTGCCCGGAGGAAACCCACGCAAGCACGGGGAGAACATACAAACTCTTTGCAGATGTGTCCAAGGGTGGAAACAAACTCAGGACTTCAGCGCTGCAAGGTATCAGTGCTGTAAACAACAGTAAAGTGTAGTAGCAATAACACAGGACTGTAGATGTGTGAAACAAGTCACTGTATATCCGAAAAAAACAGATTCCGAGAGGCCTATGGTTTGATATTAAGCCTAATTTTGGCTCTGAAGATACCACATTCACTAATAATTGGTATAATATATACAATACAAGGATTGTGGAAGCGCTCCAATTAGGCTAATTTACAACTACATTTAGCGGAACTGCTACTGATCTGGTCAAACATTTATACAAACATAGAGAAGATAATCAATGCACATTCCTAGGCCCCATACAATATCATATTATCTGCACACTGGCATACTTTATAAACATAGAAAAGATAATCAATGCACATTCCTAGGCCCCATACAATATCATATTATCTGCACACTGACATACTTTATAAACATAGAAATGATAATCAATGCACATTCCTAGGCCCCATACACTATCATATTATCTGCACACTGGCATACTTTATAAACAAAGGGGTTTTAGTATACATTACTGTGATCACATGAATGAAAAGCCTTCCAACCATGTCAAGGTAACGTTTTCAGGGAGATTCAATAAAAGTTCTTATCATATTATGGTGCTAATTTTGCCCCAACCAATCAGAACTTATGTAACATTTGTAAGCTAACATCTGATTGGTTGGGGCAAAATTAGCACCATTTTAAACGATAAGAACTTTTATTGAATAACCCTATTTTTAAAGAATGGAATATTTGTTTTTTTAAATCACCTATGGACACTCAAGGAGACACATCTTTGGAAGAAATCCTCTGGAATTTGTTGGGAATTTATGTAACTCTGAAATGTGGGATTTCCAGCTGTTGTGTGCTGTGTTTTTAATTGCACAGAAGGCCACATGGAGATGGGTGATGGCTAGACAGGTGAGTCCCTTCCTGTAACCTATTTAGGGAACCCACTTTGTTACATTCAGCGTGCTTGAGAAAGGACTCCTGTCCCAAACATGTAGCACGCATGTTTCAGTGTTAAATAAAATTCTTGTTTCACACAGCTTCAGTCCTGTGTATTGCTACTACACTTTACTACTTGGTTATGGACTTGGTTATCCAGCATGGTGGAGACTGGAAAAGTGTAAAGCACTGGTTTCATCGCTTTGTGTACCTGGATACCCCTACCTGCTTAGGAAAAAGCATCAGTGCTAACCACTGAGCCACCGTATTAGATGTACTTCTAAACACATATGTATGTATAATTATTGCCCCCATTCTGGCAAAGTAATCAACTCCTCGTTCCATGCTGTCAATCAAGGCTGTGAATGCTGACATCACAATCAATGATTTATTATTATCTCCTGCTGCCTCCTCTGATCATGCTCAATCTTATAAAAATCTCAGGGAGGAAGAGGAAATTATCATTGCAAGAACGGAAGAAAACGTAACACAAAATATCTGGTTACAATATTTTTTGTTTTAAGGGTGGACATGCCCTTTAATATCAATCAAGCCCCAGGCCCTGATTAAATACTTCCCCTGGATTTTAAGAGCCAAGTAGTTTTATATAGACCCTTGATCCTTATATTTTCAGATTCACCTTTGTCTGGCGATGTGCCTTTGGTAACTGTAAGGGCTCGTTCACACTAATTCAGTTTGTATCCATTTTTGAAACGCAGGTGCGTTTAAAAAAACAGGCAGACATTAAAACTCCATAGGATTTCACAATATCGTTCACACCTGCTGTGTTATATTCCGTTCCGCTCCAGTGCGTTTTAAAAACGCACTGCAGCACACATTTTAAATGCATGAAAATGCTGTACAATCGATAACAACACACGCGTTTGCCTGGGAGTTCCTGTGATGTCATTTCCGATCGGCAGGCTATAAGAAACACGCGGGAGAGGCGCCATTGCGGGCAAAAACATATGTAAATGCAACGGACAGAAACAGATAGTAACGCACACGCAAACGGGCAGCAACGGATACAAAAACGTTTTGAAACGTCACTTAACGCAATTCATTTTTAAGTTGCGTTTTTGTCCGTTCCTTGTGTAAACAAGCCCTAAGTGATAGGGAAGATACTGGAAAGTTTGTTACAGGATCATAGTCTGGAGACAAATGTATGTATAAACTGAGGTCTGTTGGCCTTGAAAATCATTTTTTATTTACATGAATAAAGAATTGGTAGTTAGATTGCATACAAAGAGTTGCTCTGTGGAATGCATTTCTCAATAGCCTCAATAGTAAATAAATACTTCACTTTCTGAAGATAAATGAAACCTTGAACAGATTAATCCGGCTCCACGTTTTTGTTCATTACCCAAATAAAGCCCTGACGCACTAATCCAGTTAGACTACCAAAAGATGTCACTGAAATCTAGCGGGAAGAAACTCCTTACTATAGGATGAAGTTAAACTGAAAAAAGTGATAAAATCTATTTACAAAGGACAGGAAAAACCAAACAAGGCAAATTAAAACTTGGAAGTTAGTAGAAAGATATAACTGAGTAATAAATAGGGAGTACACGTCCTTTAAGGCTTTTTCTTAAGATCCATTTGAACTGTTAGAGGAAATATTATTTCTTTGTTATTTGCACTGGCTTTAGGAAGAAGTGTTTGCAAGTTGAAGGCCTTATCAAGAGTTGTATCTTATTTCTGCTTCCAGCCTAATATCATTACCTTGTATCTACTGTAGTTCCAGAACTCCATTCCTGCAAATTTTATTAAACACATATGCAGACAGCTGGATGATCTCACCCTACGTGTTTCGATCTGGTCATAGCTCTTACTCATAGGCTCAATGTTATTTGTCCCTCAGGACTTTGAGGCTCTTTACTAGTGATGGCCCAGTTCGTGGATCCGAATCCGAATGCGCGACGGATTTACCTCGTTCGCGAACGGCGGATATCGCAGATTTTCCAGTTTTCCGCCTTCCGAAACTACGAGGATTTCTCGTATTTTCGAGGATTTTTTTTATTTTAATGGGTTTTAATGTGTCCGCTCGTGGATTTTCGAATTTTTTTCTGGATTTTGCGAAGTTCGGACATCTCTACTCTTTACATCATAAATATATGTAATTCCAATTTAACCAAAGGGGAATTTCGAGCATTTGGACAGTTGGAGTGACGCAATGACCTTTTCATTTGGGTGGCGGATAAAGGAGGGAATGTTGTCATCATGACAAAGGCAAATTGAGTCTATCCGCCAACTTACTGACAGGACTCAGTATGAAACATTGCCTTGTGATCCAGTGGTCTCTATGCAAAAAAAGTTAAGAATATTATTGGAACAAGGACTGAGTGATGGGGTGATCTCATGTCAGGAGTGGAATTGTAATCCAAAAATGTATTTAATTCTCAAAGTCCATAACCAAAAGAGATTCCCCCCAGGAAGATCTATTGTCTCTGGGCAGGGAGGTCCCACAGAAAATGTATGCAAATACATAGATGAAATGTTACATCCTTTTCTCCCATCCTTGAGTTCCTTTGTATTAGATACAAGTGATGTATTAAGGAGAATTAATGGAATCACAGTTGATGAGGATGTGATACTGGCAATCCTCGACATAGAGGGGAAGGTTTGTATTTTTCAGTACCTCATTAGCTGGGCATCAAAGAATCAAAAATGATTTTAGACACTAGGGGGCAGAAATTCACTAAACATATCGATTTTGTGATTTCCTTGTTGTCATTTATATTGACGAATAATGTTTTTGTTTTCTTAATCAGAAATTCTATAGGCAAGTGCAGGGGGGCAGCGTTGGATGATGCCTGTGCCTCCACATATGCCTGTCCTCCTGATATGGAAGGGGTCTTAGGAGGGCAAGTTTCATTACTGGACTAAACAATAATGATCTAAATATTAAAATAACATTCTAGTTTAGTCCAGCCGAGGTCTAAAAGCGGGAATAGCCTTCATACCGACACGCTCAGGAAAGAGACAGCAGTTTGTTGGCATCCCACTGGCCTTTGTTGGCATTAGATAAAGACCTGGCGCAGGTGATAGGAAGTGGTCCTTCCATAATGGCCCAGAGGGCCCCTAATTTGAGGGATAGATTATCCCTGAGCCATTTCAGAAAGCCTAAGATTAAGGCGTGCAATTGGTTGGGATCAAACAGGTGGAAAGGCAATAAAAAGTGTGGCAAATGCATTGTGTGCCCCCCATCTTCAAGAAATGAATAAGATCTGTGATAATCAGGGTAAGACTTATGGTGATCTATTTGATAGAATGTACCTGTGGACTACAGTACGTGAGAAAAACACTCCGTACACTTTTGTCCCACATATGGACATAGGAGGGGATAATAAAAAAAAAAAGCATTGGCCAAGCATGATAGACCATCATGGTGGATTGTCTGGTTGGTCATTTATGGGTCTGGAAGTGGTTTTACTAGGGATTCGTGGAGGAAACTTGCCCAAATTAATCCTGCAGAGGGAACTTAGTTGGATTTACAGGTTATGCACTTTCGCTCGTTCTGGATTAAACGAGGAGATGGATTTCTCATGTTATGTTTAATATTGGTTCTATTAGATTAATGTTCTCATTTGTGTCTTGATAATAAATGTTAAAACTCCCCTTTAATGCTATGGTCAAATCCTTGTATGTGTATTTAAAGCAATTGCACGAGAGTTAAGCTGGGTACACACATTACAGATTTCTGAAAGATGACAGAAAGGATTTGCAAGATCTGCATACACACAGTCCCTACGAACATCATAGGGAGAACGCTAGGGACTGTGTGTTTCCATCGGCCATGCTAGACTCCTCTATAGGGAGTCTAGCGCGGCTGACGGAAATTTTTGGTCGGCCGAACGCTCGTCCGGGAAACGAAGGTACACACAGTAACGATAAAGCTCGACGGTATCGGGGCTTTATCGTTACTGTGTGAACCCAGCTTTATGCACTTTATATAACCGATTATTTGCTATTTAACACATCCCTTTAATTGTAAACAAGAGAGGGAGGTTGGAGCAGTTAAAAGAGGCTCGGCTAGATGGCATAATGTGACCCAGATGGCATAATGTGGCCCAGGCGGATGTGACGCAGGGTGAAACACGTGTAGTTCTGGTTTCCTATTTGTGTTGGCGGATTCAGGACTGAGTTGGAGAGCACGGTGGATCGGTCTGACAGTTGTTTCCATTGACTTACCTCCAGTTTGGCTTATAGCTTTCCTCTAAACTTAGCTTGCTTTCAGGTTTTAGTGATCTGGGGTCGCCTGATGTGGGTTCCATCTTTGACCGTCTTATTGTTTTTAGGGTGGGTTGTATTGTATATATGTGATAATTTGTAGTATGCACTTCCTCCTTATACAAGAGGGCTATATGACGTGTAGCTTAGGTGGTATATAGGTTATTCATAAATCACCAATAAATGTTTTTAATGAGCCCCTGAGGAAGTGGCAATTGGCCATGAAACGCGTAGGGCAGAGCTTGCTGTGTTTCCATGCGATTTCCATGTATCAATAGCGGCTGAGTCCCCTATGTGTTTTTATGGATTTTCTTTTCTTAATAAAGAAATGTTTGATAGTTTTTAACTTAAGTCCGGTTGCCTGCCTTCTACACACACCCTGCAGGGTCCTGGAGTTATACACCTATATGACGTGTAGCTTAGGTGGTATATAGGTTATTCATGAGTCACTAATAAATGTTTGTAACTTTGGCTGGTAAATAGCATTAAACAACATTGGCACATTTTGAAGGAAAAAAAGGAGCTTGAAGGGCTCCTTGAGGAAAAACCACAAATCATTGATAGAAAAATTGAAAGAGAATTCTGGCTCTTGGGAGCCCTTGGGAACGTGGTCCGCAGTAGCTAGGAGCTGGAGTGACGCGGTGGATCAGTTTGAGTTGCTTCTTGTCCTGAGTACCGGTGATGGAAGCCTGATAATGCTGTGGAACTTGAGGTCTGCCCTGTGGGAATTAAAGGATGACAAAGAGTAGAGGAGCACACTACTTCAGCGAATATTTCTTTATTTGTGCAAAAACAGCAGCATACAACGTTTCGGGACTCTAGGCCCCTTCCTCAGCCTAGAGTCCCGAAACGTTGTATGCTCTGTTTTTGCACAAATAAAGAAATATTCGCTGAAGTAGGTGCCCTCTACTCTTTGCCTTGCTTGGATATTGAAGCCCTGGGAGTAGGGGGCTGAGAGGACTGCACCTACCAATTTTTTTTCTGGCTAATGAGCCAACAGCGGTGTGCCGTTGTACATTTGTAACTTTTGGGAATTAAAGGATCGTGGGGGGTATATGACAAGGAGGGGTAAGCGGCCCTAAGGGCTCTCCCATTTGGACTCTTTGTAATATTATCACTTGCTTGAGTATATATACACATTTCTCTAGTGTCCTATTCATCATTTTTATACATCTTATTGGCACTGGGAGCACAATTTGCACTTTATATTTGTACACTTTTATGGTTATTATGTGTGATAATTATTGATTATATTTTACTATTTATGCTGTTACAATTTATAAAATAGTACTTTTCCATTAAAAATCCTTCTGAAGTTTATTATATTAGTTTTATCATATGACACAATGATTGGAATGTGATCGACCTCTAATGGATGTGTGTAGGATGGATACATGGGGATAAAAATATCAGTAAATACATAGAGAAAGAATCCCCCTATAGAGTTATCCCATCCAATAGCACAGTCCAGAGGAAAACAATTAAAACATAGAATTTTATTGGATATACATTAAAACCAGAGAACACACTCAATAGTAAAAACAAATGCTGGGAGCACACGTATGTTACTAGGAAAGGATTGATCACCCACACTAGCCTAGTAAAGAAGAGAGTGGAGAGACCTCTCCACCTCCTAAGGTCCTTAAAGCACTCAGTGCTGCTTCTAGTCTCAATATACACAGATCCTATAGGCTAGATCCCTAAGCTAGTTGTCTGTGGCCCACACAATATAAAAAGATATAACTGGCACTGAGTCTATTGAAGCAGCATACCATGGTATTTGGAAGTACTGCAGAGTAAGGAGCAGTTACCTGTATAACACCCCCCTCATTTGTTTGTTATGAGTAGGGTCAGGTCACCTACTAACTTAGATCAGTTAACTACAAGTTTAAAAAATCACACACATGAAGAAAGAGCCCCTGACACGTTTCGTCCCCTTGTGGAGGACGTACTCATAGGTAGGGGGACTCTGGATATCCGTGCTTAATTTACCAGCTGATGTATTCCTGGGATACTGATTGGTTAATTCATGATCCAATAAGGTCATGGGATGCGTTAACACCCCCCTGCCACACCTCCCTCTGAATTGGGATTAACTAATACATTGCCGGTCAGAAGCTGAGATTCAGTGATGCTATTCAGTAGGAATTAGCAATCCCATTGATTACTATTGAACTGGCTGGAAGCTTTATTTAGCCGCAGTCCCACGATACCTAAGAGCATAAAGGAGGTATCGTGGCTGATGAAGGGTATCGAGGTAATCAATGAAGGGGTGACATTTAGTGCTGGCTACCTATGCACTACGAGCGGCAAGAATGCAAACTGGGAACGAAAAGAGGAGCATACTTAGACGCACAATGTGTGCTCCCAGCATTTGTATTTACTATTCAGTGTGTTCTCTGGTTTTAATGTATATCCAATAAAATTCTATGTTTTAATTGTTTTCCTCTGGACTGTGCTATTGGATGGGATAACTCTATAGGGGGATACTTTCTCTTTCTCTATATATTTACACATAACTAGAGATGTCCGAACTTCGCAAAATCCAGTCCACTCGAGGATCCGCGAATTTTCGAAAAAATGCGAAAATTCGAAAATCCGCAAGCGGACCCATTAAAACCCATTAAAATGAAAGTTCGGCAAAATACGTTCTTCGAAAATACGAGGATTCTTCGAAAATACGAGGATTCTTCGAAAATATGGACCCAAAAATGTGGGCTTCTCCGTCCAAAAATGTGAAAAATCCGTGAAATTTTGAATTTACAAGGATTTCTCGTATTTTCCCGTATTTTTGAAAATACAAGAAATCCTCTTAATTTAGAAAATTTTCGAAAACGCGGTTCGGAAAAGTTCGGAAGGCGGGAAACCGAAAAATCCGCGATATCCGCCATTCGCGAACGAGGTAAATCCGCCACGAATCCGGGTTCGGATCCACAAACTGGGCCATCACTACACATAACTGACCAGTTTTTTTATTTATATCTTGACATAAAATTAAATAGGTGTCAATAAAGCAGTACAAGTAAAAGTACAAGTATAAAGTCAAGTCCACCTGGGTCCAGTTACCACTTGCTAAGTACAGTACAACAAAAATAAATAGTCCTTCAGCAAATATTGATATTTTGACTTATTTTCTTACAGATGTCTCTTTAATGTTCAGTTTGGGTCTGAACAATATAATGTAACATTTTGGGAAAAATATACAACCCAGTAACCCAGAGCTGGATGATAAGATGGAGAATATCCAGCAGCCACCATTTTACTCCCTTACTGCTCAGGTAGGCGGGACAATGATACCCACACACTACAGAACACCAACATACTGAATGTGATGTTTTTAGCTTCATTAAATCGGTGCGGGGAAATCCTTAGCTAGAAATGCACAATGAAACTTAACACAGATAATGTTCCCATGTAACCAATAATACAGAAAAAGAAAGTGATAGATCCTTCATTACACAGTAAATAATGGTGTCCCTTTCTGAAAATGGATCAGTATCCAGAAATGGTGGACATGAGGCCACCCACAGCAGAGATCCCATCTCACCTAGAGAACATACAGTCACTAGTATGATGGACAGTTGGGTTCCTAGATACTTCTTCATCTTGCTCCCAGGTTTGTGCATTGAAGGCAAAATAACTGTGACAGTTTTAGCCAACACAGAAAGAAACAGAATAGTGAAAATCACTCCAATGTGCTGGTCGGAGGAGACAACATGTATCTGTTGGGTGTCCAATGAATAATAAAGTGCAGAGGAAACACAACATGAGAGAGATGAGGAGGAGACAGCTGAGATTCTGGTTATTGGCTTTTACCATTGGAGTCTCCCAATATTTCACAAAGATTCCCAAAACTAAGGAAGTTGTAATGAAGAGGATCAAGGCAATGGAAGTTAAACTTGCTCCCAGAGTGTCTGTATAGGAAAGGTAGGTTATAGTTTTAGGGATACAAGCAGTCCTGTTCTTATTAGGCGACTCTTGTTTAGGACATTTCCAACAGTCTGTAGCATCTGAAAAGTAAAACAATAATTATCTCATATTTTTTACTTTTTAAAATTGCAAAGTATGAAACAAAGATTGCCACTTAGATTTAAAAAAAATTGTGTTCTGTGTGCTTTATTGTTTAAAAATGAGTATGCACATGATTCTTATAGATAATGTTTTTGATTAAAAGCTGGACAAAATGATTTAGACATGCATAGCTGTACAGAATGGGAGACCACAGTGTCATCAGAAGACTTCCCTTGGTCTTCCTCCTGTTAGATTGAAGTTTATCACTTGCTATAGTAAGTTGCCATGTGATGTCATCTTTCTATAGTATTTGTGAATGGATCTCTAAGATCCCTTCACAAATAAAATGGAAAGTAAAATGATCAACAAAGTATTAATCTTTTCTAATGCAGGAAAAAACCTTCATGGAAAACATTTTCTGCTAAGTGATTTTTCTGGTAGGATTTTGACTTGGAAAATGGGTATTTATGAATAGCACTAAAAAGGGGGTCTTGCTACATTTCATTACCAGATTTCACCCACCAAAAAACACAGCAAGAAAAATTGGCTCCAGACATTCTCATAAACCAGTCCTAAAATGTTTAGTGATGGATTGTTTTTTTTTTTTTTGTAAAGAATGATGTATTCTGGAAACTGAAGACTGGAAAAGTTACAATTATGTACGCTGGAAAAAAGTCGCTTGCATGGGGATATGATTACTGTGTATAAATACATTAACGGGCCAAACAATAAACTATCTGGGGCATTGTTCACCAGTAGAACATGTCAAAGGACACAAGGACATCCCTTAAGGCTTGAAGAAAAAAGGTTTAGGCTTTAAGTTGGGAAAGGGTTTTTCACTGTCTTCCAGTGGACGTTGTTATGGCAGGTTCATTGGTCAGTTTAATAAAAAGCTGGATGAGTTTCTACAAACAAGGAATATTACAAGTTACTGGTATTGATACATAAAGTAGAGTTGGGAAAGGGTTTGTCACTGTGAGAACGGTAAAGCTATGGAACTGTCTTCCAGTGGACGTTGTTATGGCAGGTTCATTGGTCAGTTTAATAAAAAGCTGGATGAGTTTCTGCAAACAAGGAATGTTACAAGTTACTGGTATTGATACATAAAGTAGAGTTGGGAAAGGGTTTTTCACTGTGAGAACGGTAAAACTATGGAACTGTCTTCCAGTGGACGTTGTTATGGCAGGTTCATTGGTCAGTTTAATAAAAAGCTGGATGAGTTTCTACAAACAAGGAATGTTACAAGTTACTGGTATTGATACATAAAGTAGAGTTGGGAAAGGGTTTGTCACTGTGAGAACGGTAAAGCTATGGAACTGTCTTCCAGTGGACGTTGTTATGGCAGGTTCATTGGTCAGTTTAATAAAAAGCTGGATGAGTTTCTGCAAACAAGGAATATTGAAAGTTACTGGTATTGATACATAAAGTAGAGTTGATCCAGGGAAATTTCCGATTGCCACTTGGAGTCAGGAAGGACTTTTTTTTCCCCTTCATAAATATTTTTAATTATTATTTACTGTTTGGGATGCCAGAAATAAATGTTTACCTGTTACATTGGACATTTCCCCTTCTGCACACTGTACACAGTCATAACAACAAGATGGCTTCCCTTCTATTTTAGACTTCCTGTATCCTGGGGCACACGGCTCATTGCACTGAGATGTAGGGGTCAACATTTGTAAAAAAAAGTTCAGGTGAATTTGAATGTGTCTAAAAGCACACATGGATTTACAGTATTGCAAATAAAAAGGTGAAAATTGATAATTGCCTTGTTAAATGGTGTGTGTCCCTCTTTCAAAAAAAGTATGCCTTCGCTGTTCTATATAACAATTTTCTTGATATAATGTTTTGTTTTGTTTTATTACAAATGTCAAAAAGTCACCCAGACCATTAACAGTGGATTATTGACATAAAACCAGGCTACATTTGTGATGCAGAAATCACTGTTTTACCTTTAATGGTTTGGGAAATATTAGTCAGAGCTTGACTGGTTTGTGCCAGTTTGTGCTACAGAAATTAAGATCTGTGCTGGGTATAATGTTCTATCTATAACAGTTTTGGAGATATTATTATGTTATACAAAGGGCACCCTGTCCTACTAAAAGGTCACTTCCTATTAAACCAGGCTAGTTTGTTAGTGCTGCATTTGTGAGTAGAGATGAAATCAGGGTCAAATCTAATGTTTTTGAATCTCAGACAGAACTTTTGAATATTTGGATTGTAAATAATTTTCGAATATTTTCAAAATCAAAAGTACCCAGAAAATCAAGAAAAATGTAAAAAAAATGATACAACCATCTTATACTGTAGATTTTGTTTCAATTCTTGCTTAACATACATATATACATACTCCCCCTCCTTTCTAATTAACTCTGTCATGTCTAAATAAGGAGTATTCTTTTATATTTACTGCCCATTCACGTGAATCAGTCAGCCATGTTTCTGCAATACAGATCACATTATATCTTTCTTATAAAGCTTTTAGTTCTAGTTACCTAGTTTTTTCAGCCAGACTTCGTGCATTTGTAAACATACATTTTAAAATATGATTTAATTTTATTCTAAACTTTGACATACATGCCTCCTTATCCTCTATGCTCTCTTCCCCATCTTCTCCCTCTATTATTTTAGTAGCTCAATGATCCCTAACCCCTCTATCTACCCCTGAGTGGTCTAACATACCCTCCAACCATACTTAGTTTAAAATCTCCTCCAACCCCCTAGCCATTTTCTCCCCCAAAACAGCTGCACCATAATCATTGAGGTGCAGTCCATCTCTACTAAAGAGCCTGCAGCTGACCGAAAAGTCAGACCAGTTCTCTAAAAATTCAAACTCCATTTCCTTACACCACCCCCTTAGTCATGCATTAATACTCCTAACCTTCTGTTGCCTTCCTAGTGTAGCATACATACATACAATAACATATCTGTTGTATTCAATTAGATCAACTGGACTTGAAGTTTAGTTCTTGAAGACGTTTCGCTAGTCATCCAACTGGCTTTCTCAATTCAGAATGACTTGTACAAGAATCTGTGGCAATTATGTACCCTGGAAAATCCCAATATTTATCTGAATTGAGAAAGCCAGTCAGATGACTAGCGAAACATCTTCAAGAACTAAACTTCAAGTCCAGTTGATCTAATTAAATACAACAGATATACCATGACCTGGATGAATGAGAACCTTCACAAGCATACAATAACATGTTTAGATACATCATCTCTTACTGTATTAAAGTGAGGAGCCCACAAATCATCACTGCTGTCAATATATAAATGACTCTCATTGTTTGATGAACTAATATTCCCAATCTTTCTCTTTAGGATCTGAAGATCTGGTAGGATAATAAACTTCAAAATGACAAAGTTGAGTGGTGGTTCTCTATATTCATTGATCGTTAAGGTCTGTCCATAGGAAGTTGTAAAATTCACACTGGGAATATATGAATTCAACTAAAAAAGAGATGTAGAAAAAAACATTACTATTGTTAAAGGCCACAGCTGATCTTCAATTATGTTCTAATTGTATGTTGCTGTAGATCATTGTCTATTTTTGTGACTCTCTATACAGTAAAAAAAATTAAGATATAAATTAAGAATCCCTTATAAGGTTTTTGGCTTATTCTAGAGTTTAACCTGAATTCCATATGTTGTCCATACTTTACTATTTTATGAACATGAGCCAGAGGTATAGCAAAATCCACATAATAGACTAATAATCCATATCTATATAATGGGCTAAATTACAACTACATTCTATGGAAGTGCTACTGATCTGGTCAAACAATTGTACAAACAAAATAAAGATAATCAATGCACATTCCTGGGCCCCATACAATATCATATTATCTGCACACTGGCATACATTATAAAGAAAGGGGGTTTAGTATACATTACTGTGATCACGTGAATGAAAAGCCTGGGGTTACCTTGATGTAGTTGGAAGGCTTTTCATTCATGTGATCACAGTAAGGTATATTAAATCAAATCTAGAAACCATTAATGTGATTAAACAAGCTAATGCGTAAAGAGTATGAGTGTTCAAAAAATGTATTTAATTACATTTACATTAGGTTGTAGAGAAAGCCATATGTATGGTAATTAAGATAAAGTGCATAATACATTTGGTGATGGTGATCATAACATCAAAGTGGTTATGTATAAAAATCAGTGTATGGCATCTTATTCATATATTAGAAAATGTGCACAGTGCAGAATGTTTAAAAAGGTAAAATAATATATTATATATACAGATGATAGCAAATGGCAGATTATAAAAACCGTTCATCTTGATTTTTACATACCCTAAAGATTTTTTGACTGGTCCTATCACCATCTGTGTATGCCAGGCTTTATGGAGTTCTTGCATAAAAGATGCATTATACAAACAGAAACAGGGATAATAATTTCATTATGATTAAACAGAGATAATTATATCTCAAAAAAAATAAGTCTCTTGAAGCAACAGTGGTATGTTTTTATTATAAAAATCACTCAGTTATGTGGCTGAGTGATTTTTATAATAAAAACATACCACTGTTGCTTTTAATAAGAATGTATTTCACCATTTCTCCCATACACTTAAAATAGCCAGTGCCCAAAATAACTGAATAATTAAAATGCTCCTAGATATCTGTTTTTAGCACAGCGCTATAAAAAATAAACTGACGTTGTGATGTCTTTGACACTGCTCAGAATCTGACTGTAAAACAATAATTTCAGATTTTTTTCCCCATTGAAATTGCAACCTCCGGGAACCTATTTTATGTCACCAACATTCCTATAATGTACATTCATATAATTCCTATAATGTATAGTGTGTGATTTAATAATTTACTTTATTTGGCATTGGACAGGACCCTATTCTGATTACAATCAAAAGACACACAGGGAGATTCAATAAAAGTTCTTATTGTTTAAAATGGTGCTAATTTTGCCCCAACCAATCAGATCTTATTTAACATTTGACAGCTAACATCTGATTGGTTGGGGCAAAATTAGTACCATTTTAAACGATAAGAACATTTATTGAATAACCCTGTAAAAACACAAAAATGATCAGTCATTTCCATAAAATGAAACCCACCTGCCACGGCTTTAGTTTATTTTTTAAATTTTTCAGCTTGTCCAAGTGATTTCCAGATGTTTGATCAGTGTACAGATTGTGTAGAGCATAAGCCAGTGTATAGACGGCAGTGTAAATGCGATAGGTGATCCTGGTATTGTAATTGTACCATGAGAAATCTCGTGTTTCACTCAAAGATTCATTTCCTGTACAGATTGGCACAATAAATTTAGGATTGAATTGTTTTACATAATGTGGAAAAATACAATTAAACATAAATGACCATAACAATGCAATTAATTTGTCTTCTGGATAGATGTTGGGAGAAAAGTCTTTGATAAATTGATCAAAACCAGGAATTTCTCCTTCCTGGTTAAACAAGGTTATGGTGCCATTTATTGTTAGAATTCTATTGTCTTCTTCCAATAAAATACTGATGAAGGAGGAGGAGGAGATCCAGACTTTACCTGCCATTTCTGGCATACAGCTTATAAAGTTAGCCATATCAGATTTGCTTATAAACAGAACAATCACATTAGCATTGGTGGTTTCTACTTTTTGAAGAAAGTTGGCACAGTTATCTTTGGTGCTAGAGCCCAGTAGTGGAATAGCTACACTAAAGGCCAAACAGGCTCCATTGTTGGAAAGTTCATCCCTTATCTTTCTCTGGGCTTTGTGTCCAATGTCATCATCAGATGTAATAAGTCCGACCCATTTCCACCCAAAGTGTTTCAATATTTGTACAATGGCATCAATTTCTGATTCCTCATTGGAAACAGATCCATGGATTGCTGGAAACTGTGTTCTGTCACTCAACACTGGATCCATGGAGCCAAAACTGATCTTAAAAATAAAAATGTAGATTAAAATAGAACTAATATGTTCTTAAATATTTAAATACCTGACAATTTGGTGCTTAATCTTGACCAGCAATTGTCACACTCAATGGGCCGATAAATCATATCGATAATTATCAATATTCAACATTAATTAACACCATATGGTTGTTTAATAACTCTGCAGTCATAAAATATCATTGCATAGCAATGTAAACTAGAAAGGGAAAGTTTAAGTATAAACTTTGAATTTGTCTTGAAAGACCGCATTTTGGAAGGGAATTTGTGTGTTTGTGCTGCAGATTTTAAAACTCAATAATGTCAATGAAGAGGACATTGTTGTTTTTTACTTACCCTTTAAATATGTCACATGCATTAAAGGTAGGTCAGTTGGTGTGTGTGTATTCATATAAGGTTGGGGGATAAAATACTAACTTTTTGGATGATTGGTCAAAATGAGTTTTTTTTACTTTACCCTTTAAGTATGGCTGCCATAGTAATGGATAAGTAGATCAGTAGGTGTGTGTACCTGGGTCTGGTTGAGGGGTATGTCTTTTTTGTGTTTACAACCATAAAACTAAAGCTTTTATAAGATAAATCTAAATTAGTTTTTTTACTTTAGTTACCCTTTAAATATGGCTGCCACCATAATGGATAAGTAGATCAGTAGGTGTGTGTTACCTGGGTCTGGTGTGAGGGGTATGTCTTTTTTGTGTTACAACCATAAAACTTCTTTTATTGAGGATAATCTAAATTAGTTTTTTTTACTTTAGTTACCCTTTAAATATGGCTTCCATGGAATGGAGTAGGTAGGTCAGTAGGTGGGTGTACCTGGTCTGTGTGGGGTTGTTGTGGGTATCCACACATTTTTGTATATACTGTTTTGAAATATCACATTTGAGGATTGTTACCATTATAGTCTATGGGAAAAAAATGGCCGAAATTCACCGATAACACCGTAACGCTTCCGCGGATTCCTAGAATAGCTAATAGCTAGCACCTTCTCCTATATGCCCCGCACGTTCTGTACCGAATTTCATGTCTAGCTCAAAAACTGTGGTGGGAGGAGATACGGTCCTAAAAAAGCAGAAGATAAAACGGAAGAAGAAAAAGAAGAAGAAATAGAAAGACAGTAATTTCAAGCCAAATAATAACAGTATTAGACATTATCGATCTATATTGTTTAACATGATTGGAAATTAAAAGACTATGTTGCAGTAGTTGGTCAGTATTGTTAAACAATGACATAAACTAAACTTGTGGTCTTTAACTCACACAATGTGGTTGTTAACTAACATTAACGGTCATTCACTACCAGTACTACCAATCTTTAGCAATACAGCCTATGTTAGGTGGGAATGTACAGTAGGGAATGTACAGTAGAGTATCTGCAGCAAGTTTGTTTTACTTATGAAGAAGCACTGTACATGTCTAGCAGTAGACAGCACTTACATTGTACAAATTAACAGGAAGATGTAATATGAGCTGCTAATGGCTATAAAGTTAAACCCAAACTTGTCAATGTAATATCAGGTTAGCATGGATTTAATTTCCTTTTTGCTAACCTGCGCTGTTTCTATTGACCATGACAGACACTCAGTACTGCTAATTAAAGGAGAACTAAACTTGTTTTTTATTATCCTAAAGTGAAAGCTTTAGGATTAAGAGTATTTTCTATACAGATATCATAACCAATATGAATCCCTGATAGTAATAGATCTGTAACTGACCCAGTATTCACTTCTCTATGTACAGAGTATTTTCTATACAGATGTCTACACCAATGGAACGTGATAAGTAATAGATTCTGTAACTGACCCCAGTTTCACTGTCTCTATGTACAGAGTATTTTCTAACAGATTCTATACCATATGGAATCCTGATAAGTAATAGATTCTGTAACTGACCCAGTATTCACCGTCTCTATGTACAGAGTATTTTCATACAGATGTCATACACTATATGGAATCCTGATAAGTAATAGATTCTGTAACTGACCCAGTATTCACTGTCTCTAGTACAGAGTATTTTCTATACAGATGTCTATACACCAATATGGAATCCTGATAAGTATAGATTCTGTAACTGACCCCAGTATTCACCGTCTCTATGTACAGAGTATTTTCTATACAGATGTCTATACACCGATATGGAATCCCTGAATATGTAATAGATTCTGTAACTGACCCCAGTATTCACTGTCTCTATGTACAGAGTATTTTCTATACAGATATCTATACACCAATATGGAATCCCTGATAAGTAATAGATTCTGTACTGACCCCAGTATTCACTGTCTCTAGTACAGAGTATTTCTATACAGATGTCTATACACCGATATGGAATCCCTGATAAGTAATAGATTCTGTAACTGACCCAGTATTCACTGTCACTATGTACAGAGTATTTCTATACAGATTCTTACACACAATATGGAATCCCTGATAAGTAATAGATTCTGTAACTGACCCCAGTATTCACCGTCTCATGTACAGAGTATTTTCTATACAGATGTCTAACAACACGTATGGAACCCTGATAAGTAATAGATTCTGTAACTGACCCAGTATTCACTGTCTCTATGGACAGAGTATTTCTATACAGATGTCTATACACTGATATGGAATCCTGATAAGTAATAGATTCTGTAACTGACCCAGTATTCACTGTCTCTATGTACAGAGTATTTTCTATACAGATGTCTATACACCAAAATGGAATCCCTGATAAGTAATAGATTCTGTAACTGACCCAGTATTCACTGTCTTTGTACAGAGTTTTCTATACAGATGTCTACACCAATATGGAATCCCTGATAAGTAATAGATCTGTAACTGACCCCAGTATTCACTGTCTCTATGTACGAGTATTTCTATACAGATGGTCTATACACCGATTGGAATCCCCGATAAGTAATAGATTCTGTAACTGACCCGTATTCACTGTCTCTATGTATAGAGTATTTCTATACAGATGTCATATACCAATATGGAATCCCTGATAAGAATAGATTCTGTAACTGACCCCAGTTATCACTGTCTCTATGTACAGAGTATTTTCTCTACAGATGTCTATACACCAATATGGAATCCCTGATAGTAAAGATTCGTAACTGACCCAGTATTTACTGTCTCTATGTACAGAGTATTTCTATACAGATGTCATACACCAATAGGAATCCCGGATAAGTAATAGATTTTGTAACTGACCAGTATTTACTGTCTCTATGTACAGAGTATTTTCTATACAGATGTCTATACAACGTATGGAATCCCTGATACGTAATAGATTCTGTAACTGACCCAGTATTCACTGTCTCTATGTACAGAGTATTTCTATACAGATGTCTATACACCAATATGGAATCCCTGATAAGTAATAGATTCTGTAACTGACCCAGTATTCACTGTCTCTATGTACAGAGTATTTTCTATACAGATGTCTTACACCAATATGGAATCCCTGATAAGTAATAGATTCTGTAACTGACCCTAGTATTCACTCTCTATGTACAGAGTATTTTTCTATACAGATGTCTATACACCAATATGGAATCCCTGATAAGTAATAGATCTGTAACTGACCCTAGTATTCACTCTCTATGTACAGAGGTATTTCTATACAGATATGTTATCACCGATATGGATCCTAATAAGTAATAGATCTGTAACTGACCCCAGTATTCACTGTCTCTATGTACAGAGTATTTTCTATACAGATGTCTTACACCAATATGGAATCCCTGATAATAATAGATTCTGTAACTGACCCTATATTCACTCTCTATGTACAGAGTATTTCTATACAGATGTCTATAACCCAATATGGAATCCTGATAAGTAATAGATTCTGTAACTGACCCTAGTATTCACTCTCTATGTACAGAGTATTTTCTATACAGATGTCTATATACCAATATGGAATCCCTGATAAGTAATAGATTCTGTAAACTGACCCAGTATTCACTGTCTCTATGTACAGAGTATTTTCTATACAGATGTCTATACACCAATAGGAATCCTGATAAGTAATAGATTCTGTAACTGACCCCGTATTCACCATCTCTATGTACAAAGTATTTTCTATACAGATGTCTATACACCGATATGGAATCCCTGATAAGTAATAGATTCTGTAACTGACCCCAGTATTTACTGTCTCTATGTACAGAGTATTTTCTATACAGATGTCTATACACCAATATGGAATCCCTGATAAGTAATAGATTCTGTAACTGACCCCAGTATTTACTGTCTCTATGTACAGAGTATTTTCTATACAGATGTCTATACAACCAATATGGAATCCCTGATAAGTAAGGATTCTGTAACTGACCCCAGTATCACTGTCTCTATGGACAGGGTGTTTTCTATACACGATGTTTATACAACCAATATGGAATCCCTGAATAAGTAATAGATTCTGTAACTGACCCCAGTATCACTGTCCTATGGACAGAGTAAATTTCTATACAGATGTCTATACACCAATATGGAATCCCTGATAAGTAATGGATTCTGTAACTGACCCCAGTAGTCACTGTCTCTATGGACAGAGTGTTTTCTATACAGATGTTTATACACCAATATGGAATCCCTGATAAGTAATAGATTCTGTAACTGACCCCAGTAGTCACTGTCTCTATGGACAGAGTATTTTCTATACAGATGTCTATACACTGATATGGAATCCCTGATAAGTAATAGATTCTGTAACTGACCCCGGTATTCACTGTCTCTATGTACAGAGTATTTTCTATACAGATGTCTATACACCAATATGGAATCCCTGATAAGTAATAGATTCTGTAACTGACCCCAGTATTCACTGTCTCTATGTACAGAGTATTTTCTATACAGATGTCTATACACCAATATGAATCCCTGATAAGTAATAGATTCTGTAACTGACCCCAGTATTCACTGTCTCTATGTACAGAGTATTTTCTATACAGATGTCTATACACCAAAATGGAATCCCTGATAAGTAATAGATTCTGTAACTGACCCCAGTATTCACTGTCTTTATGTACAGAGTATTTTCTATACAGATGTCTATACACCAATATGGAATCCCTGATAAGTAATAGATTCTGTAACTGATCCCAGTATTCACTGTCTCTATGCACAGAGTATTTTCTGTACAGATGTCTCCACACCAATATGGAAGTCCCTGATAAGGTTCTTGCTACCTTCAGTTTATTTACCAGTTAATTTCAATTACATACAGCCTTTCTGGGGCAATACAAAATAGTCAGCTCATTTTACTAATATTGCACTGCAGTGGTGGCTTAACTGGTATGTGCATGTTTTAGGAATAAACAGTCCAAAAGGTCACTGGTTCTATTCCATAAACTGTCCTTCATTCCTTTATATCACTGCCTCCTGACCCGATCTTGCCCTGTTTGTGGCATTATAATCTCCTTAGAATAAAAGAATGTTCTTCACAGAGCGTCTTCATACAACCCAACCAATAATATTGTTTATTCAAAGTCCCAAATTGACAAACTACATGTTTTGATCTGCAAAGGTTCCACAAAGTAGGAAGCCTTGCAGTAAATAGGGAATATTATAGATGGTTTTTTGCCTCAAAAATGGTAACAGAATTTTATAACTTTTATAAAGAGTTCACTGGATTTTTGGGTAAAATATGTAAAAAAAATGTAAAATTTGCAAATTTTTATAGATTTTTCCCATTTTTATTTATAGTTATCTTAAGGTTACCAAATTAATTAAAATATCCCCAATAGTAAGATATTTTTAGAAACTACATACTAGAGATTGCCGAAACTTACCAGTTTCATTCCATTTTCGGATTCCTGGATCTCAGGAAAATCCCAAAGATCCGAAAATGGAATGAATTTTCAATTATTATTGAATGTTCAAGGCTATTTTCGAAAATAGCCTCGGTTGTTCAATAATTATCGAAAATACGACCAGACACTACTTTCGAGTTTCCGATCATATTATCAAGGATTATCGAACGTTCAAGGCTATTATCGATAATCCGGATTCAGATGGATCATTCAGATTTCGGAACTCAGGGGTTCCATGTCGGATCCAGGTTCAAGTCAGACCCGGATCCTATTTCTACAACATACCCGCAGGATTTTATGAGCGATGTAAGTTTTGACTACAATGCAAATACCTGGGTACAGCTCTTCATCCAATATTCTCATATTTTCCTTTTTTTCCCTTAACTGAAAATCAGAGATAAAGGGGCATATTTATAAAAGTTTTTTAAAACTTTTTGCTTTCTTTAATGCTTTTTTATAGGTTCCATAAGTGAGTATAGGTTTACTCACTGAGGCAAATTTTCTCTATTTTATTAATAGGATATGATAAATAGTGTAAAACTCACCCAGGCGAATTTTCTCTATTTTATTAATAGGATATGATAAATAGTGTAAAACTCACCCAGGGGAATTTTCTCTATTTTATTAATAGGATATGATAAATAGTGTAAGACTCACCCAGGGGAATTTTCTCTATTTTATTAATAGGATATGATAAATAGTGTAAAACTCACCCAGGTGAATTGTCCTATTTTAAATAGGATATGATAAATAGTGTAAACATCACCCAGGGGAATTTCTCTTTTTATTAATAGGATATGATAAATAGTGTAAAATCACCCAGGTGAATTTCTCGTTTTATTAATAGGATATGATAAATAGTGTAAAACTCACCCAGGCGAATTCTCTCTTATTAATAGGATGTGATATAGTGTAAAAACTCACCCAGGGGAATTTCTCTATTTTATAATAGGATATGATAAATAGTGTAAAACTCACCCGGGAATCTCTCTATTTATTAATGAGATGATAAATAGTGTAAAACTCTCCAGGGGAATTTTCTCTATTTTACTAATAGGATATGATAAATAGTGTAAAACTCACCCAGGCAATTTTCTCTATTATTAATAGGATATGAAATAGTGTAAAACTCACCCAGGTGGGAATTTTCTCTATTTATTTAATAGGATATGATAAATAGTGTAAAAATCCACCCAGGTGAATTTTTCTCTATTTTATTAATAGGATATGATAAATAGTGTAAACTCACCCAGGGGAATTTTCTTATTTTTATTAATAGGATATGATAAATAGTGTAAAACTCACCCAGGGAATTTCTCTATTTTATTAATAGGATATGATAAATAGTGTAAAACTCACCAGGGGAATTTTCTCTATTATTAATAGGATATGATAAATAGTATAAAACTCACCCAGGTGAATTTTCTTATTTATTAATAGGATGTATAAATAGTGTAAAACTCCACCCGGTGAATTTTCTCTTTTATTAATAGGATATGATAAATAGTGTAAAACTCACCCAGGTAATTTTCTCTATTTTATTATAGGATATGATAAATAGTGTAAAACTCACCGAATTTTCTCATTTTATTAATAGGATGATAAATAGTGTAAAAACTCAACGAATTTTCTCTATTTTATTAATAGGATATGATAAATAGTGTAAAATCACCGAATTTTCTCTATTTTATAATAGGATATGATAAATAGTGGAAAACTCAAGAATTTCTCTATTTTTAATAGGATATGATAAATAGTTGTAAAACTCACCAATTTTCTCTTTTTATTAATAGGAATATAATAGTGTAAAAACTCACCAGGCTAATTCTCTATTTTATTAATAGGATATGAAAATAGTGTAAAACTCACCCAGGGGAATTTCTCTATTTTATTAATAGGAATGATAAATAGTGTAAAACTCACCCAGGTGAATTTTCTCTATTTATTAATAGGATATGATAAATAGTGTAAAAATCACCCCCGGGAATTTCTCTATTTATTAATAGATATGATAAATAGTGTAAAAATCACCCATGGAATTTCTCTATTAATAGGAATGATAAATAGTGATAAAACTTACCCAGGGAATTTCTCTTTTTATTATAGGATATGATAAATAGTGTAAAACTCACCCAGGTGAAAATTCTCTATTTTATTAATGGATATGAAAATAGTGTAAACTCACCCAGGGGAATTTTCTCTATTTATTAATAGGATATGATAAATAGTGTAAAACTCACCCAGGTGAATTTCTCTGTTTTATTAATAGGATATGATAAATAGTGTAAAACTCTCCCAGGCGAATTTCTCTATTTATTAATAGGATATGATAAATAGTTTTAAAACTCTCCCAGGCGAATTTTCTTTTTATTTAGGAATGATAAATAGTGTTAAAACTCACCCAGGAATTTTCTTATTTATTAATAGGATGATAATAGTGTAAAACTCCCAGTGAATTTTCTCTATTATTAATAGGATATGATAAATGTGTAAAACTCACCAGGGGAATTTTCTCTATTTATTAATAGGATATGATAAATAGTGTAAAACTCACCAGGTGAATTTTCTTGATTTATTAATAGGATATGATAAATAGTGTAAAACTCACCTGAGGCGGTTTCTCTATTTATTAATAGGATATGTGTAAATAGTGTTAAAACTCTCCCAGGCGAATTTTCTTTATTTATATAGGAATATGATAAATAGTGTAAAACTCACCAGGCGAATTTTCTCTATTTTATTAATAGGATATGATAAATAGTGTAAAACTCACCCAGTGAAATTTCTCTATTTTATTAATAGGATATGATAATAGTGTAAAACTCACCAGGGAATTTTCTTCTTTTATTAATAGGATATGATAAATAGTGTAAAACTCACCCAGGGAATTGTCTCTGTTTTATTAATAGGATATGATAAATAGTGTAAAACTCTCCCAGGCGAATTTCTCTATTTATTAATAGGATATGATAAATAGTGTAAAAACTCACCAGGGGAATTTCTTATTTTATTAATAGGATATGATAAATAGTGTAAAACTCATCCAGGTGAATTTCTCTATTTATTAATAGGATATGATAAATAGTGTAATACTCACCAGGCGAATTTCTCTATTTTATAATAGGATATGATAAATAGTTAAAACTCACCCAGGTGAATTGTCTCTGTTTTATAAGGATATGATAAATAGTGTAAACTCTCCCAGGCGAATTTTTCTATTTTATTAATAGGATATGATAAATAGTGTAAAAAACTCACCCAGGGGAATTTCTTATATTTAATAGGATATGATAAATAGTGTAAAAATCATCCAGGTGAATTTTCTTATTTTATTAATAGGATATGATAAAAGTGTAAACTCACCAGGCGAAATTTCTCTATTTTATTAATAGGATATGATAAATAGTGTAAAACTCACCCAGGTGAATTTCTCTTTATTAATAGGATATGATAAATAGTGTAAAACTCACCCAGGCGGATTCTCTATTTATTAATAGGATATGATAAAATTTTAAAACTCTCCCAGGCGAATGTTCTATTTATTTAATATGGATATGATAAATAGTGAAAACTCACCAGGCGAATTTTCTCTATTTATTAATAGGATATGATAAAATAGTGTAAAACTCACCCAGTGAATTTCTCTATTTTATTAATAGGATGATAAATAGTGTAACAAATCCCCAGGCGAATTTTCTCTATTTTTATAATAGGATATGATAAATAGTAAAAACTCACCCAGGGAATTTCTCTATTTTATTAATAGGATATGATAAATAGTGTAAAAACTCACCCAGGTGAATGTCTCTGTTTTATTATAGGATATGATAAATAGTGTAAAAACTCACCCAGGCGGATTTTCTCTATTTTATTAATAGGATATGATAAATAGTTTAAAACTCTCCCAGGCGAATTTTCTTTATTTTATTAATAGAATATGATAAATAGTGTAAAACTCACCAGGCGAATTTTCTCTATTTTATTAATAGGATATGATAAATGTGTAAACTCGCCAGTGATTTCTCTTTTATTAATAGGATTGTATAAATAGTGTAAAACTCACCAGGGGAATTTCTATATTTATTAATAGGATATGATAAATAGTGTAAAACTCACCCAGGTGAATTTTCTTGATTTATAATAGGATATGATAAATAGTGTAAAACTCACCCAGGCGGATTTCTCTATTTTATTAATAGGATATGATAAATAGTTAAAAACTCTCCCAGGCGAATTTTCTTTATTATTAATAGAATATGATAAATAGTGTAAAACTCACCAGGTGAATTTTCTCTATTTTATTAATAGGATATGATAAATAGTGTAAAACTCACCCAGTTGAATTTTCTCTATTTTTAATAGGATATGATAAATATGTGTAAAACTCACCATGGGGATTTTCTCTATTATTAATAGGATTGATAAATATGTAAAACCCCAGGTGAATTGTCTTGTTTATTAATAGGATATGATAAAATAGTGTTAAACTCTCCCAGGCGGAATTTTCTCTATTTTATTAATAGGATATGATAAATAGTGTAAAAACTCACCAGGGAATTTTCTTATTTTATTAATAGGATATGATAAATAGTGTAAAACTCACCAGGTGAATTTTCTCTATTTTTTTAATAGGATATGATAAATAGTGTAAACTCACCAGGCGAATTTCTCTATTTTATTAATAGGATAGATAAATAGTGTAAAACTCACCCAGGTGAATTCCTGTTATTATAGGATATGATAAATAGTGTAAACTCTCCCAGGCGAATTTTCTCTATTTTATTAATAGGATATGATAAATAGTGTAAAACTCACCAGGGGGAATTTTCTTATTTATTAATAGGATATGATAAATAGTGTAAACTCACAGGTGAATTTCTCTATTTTTTAATAGGATATGATAAATAGTGTAATACTCACACCAGGCGAATTTTCTCTATTTTATTAATAGGATATGATAAATAGTGTAAAACTCACCCAGGTGAATTCTCTGTTTATTATAGGATATGATAAAATAGTGTAAAACTCACCCAGGAGGGATTTTCTCTATTTTATTAATAGGATATGATAAATAGTTTAAAACTCTCCCAGGCGAATTCTTATTTTATTAATAGGATGATGATAAATAGTGAAAAAATCACCAGGCGAATTTTCCTATTTTATTAATAGGATATGATAAATAGTGTAAACTCACCCAGTTGAATTTTCTCTATTTATTAATAGGATATGATAAATAGTGTAAAACTCACCCAGGTGAATTTTCTCTGATTTATTAATAGGATATGATAAATAGTGTAAAACTCACCCAGGCGGATTTTCTCTATTTTATTAATAGGATATGATAAATATTTTAAAACTCTCCCAGGCGAATGTTCTTTATTTTATTAATAGGATATGATAAATAGTGAAAAACTCACCAGGCGAATTTTCTCTATTTTATTAATAGGATATGATAAATAGTGTAAAACTCACCCAGTTGAATTTTCTCTATTTTATAAATAGGATGTGATAAATAGTGTAAAACTCACCTAGGCGAATTTTCTCTATTTTATTAATAGGATATGATAAATAGTGTAAAACTCACCCAGGTGAATTTTCTCTATTTTATTAATGGATATGATAAATAGTGTAAAACTCACCCAGGTGAATTTTCTCTATTTTATTAATAGGATGTGATAAATAGTGTAAAACTTACCCATGCGAATTTTCTCTATTTTATTAATAGGATATGATAAATAGTGTAAAGCTCCCCCAAGCGAATTTTCTCTATTTTATTAATAGGATATGATAAATAGTGTAAAACTCACCTAAGCGAATTTTCTCCATTTCATTAATAGGACACATTTTTTAGTATTGCTTATTTTAAGCAAACTGCAGCTAATTATTGAACCAGTTACATTAATATGGGAACATACCATAGTGCTGTGTAAGAAATAGTCATGTTAATGGGACATTCCAGTAAGTAAAAAATTTTGGTAAAACGGCAAAAAATGCAACAAAAGGGAGAAAAGGTGAAAAAAGGTGAATTTTCACCTATTTATAAATAGCTTTAAATTAAAAAAATGACAAAAATAGATGTGAAATTACACTAGAGAGCAATCTCTCTTTTCGCAGTGATACCACACACTTAAAGCAATGAATAAGGTGAAAACTATCGCCACACATCGCCACAGCAATACTTTTCCACAAAAGCGAAAGCGAAAACAAGCGTTTGTATAAATAAGATGAAAATAGCACTATTTTTCATTGAGACGTCCTGCGATAGCGAAATGGTGAAAATAGCGGTCGTTTCTAAATATGTCCAAAGTCATATGTGAATTTCAACTAAAAACAGTAGACAAAAGTTCAAAAAGCATCTTAAATATGAAAGCCTAACCCCTCCTGAATAAAACGGTATGCCACATTCATGGGTGTACTCAGAGACATGGCTACAAACTAACCCAAAGTGGGACGAATATCAAATGGCAGTAAAAGTAAAAAAAAAATCTCTGTATTTGAGTCTGCAGCTTTTGACAATAAACATTCCTGTAACTCAGAAATACCCCCTATAAACTATATATTCCTGGAATCTACACACCTTCAGCTACATATTGTAATTCATTCATTCATACCATCAATGATGTGGGCGCAGTTATTCGTTGAAGTTCGCAGTTTTAGCAGATTTTCTAAAATAATTAACAAAAAAACACTTCAAAGGGTAGAAATCATGCCAAAACCCATGTAATGTAAAAAAAGGTACCAAATATCAATCTCCCAAATGTCCTGAATGAAACAGTATGACATATGCATGGTTACACACAGACGTGGAATCCACTAGCCACAAAGTGAGCCAATGCACTGTGGCCCAATTATAGCAACTTTTCTGATTTGTCAGACTAAACACCCCTCTATATTAGAAATACCCCCCAAAACTATATATTCTTGGAATCTACGCACCTTTGCCTATGCAACGTGCTATTCTTATATACATACCACCAATAGTGTGGGCGCAGTTCTGTGTAGAATTTTGCACTTTCACCAGATTTTCTGGAAAAATGTACAAAAATAAATTTCAAAGTTAAAAATCATGGCACATTCCCCTGTCATGTAAAAAAAACTCATCAAGTATCAATCTCTCAAAAGCCCTGAATTAAACGGTATGCCATATGCATGGTTACATGGCCAAAAACTAGCTCAAATGGGACGCAGGCACTTACAGTGCAATTTCAAGAAATAATCAAAAAAGCCACACCCCACGCACACATACTTCCTTTATTAGTGGCATTTTATTGAAAAGCTGTTGGTACTGAGCGATATACTTGCAATTAGAGATGTCCGAACTTCGCAAAATCCAGTCCGCTCGAGGATCCCCGAATTTTCGAAAAAATCCGAAAATCCGTGAGTGGACCCATTAAAACCCATTAAATTGAAAAAATTTTCGAAAATACCTATTTTCCCGCATTTTCGGAAATACGTGAAATCCTCGTAATTTAGAAAATTTGCGAAAATACGTATTTTCATGCATTTTCGAAATTCCGTGTAATTTCAAAAATGCGGTTCGGAAAAGTTCGGAAGGCGGAAATCCAGAAAATCCGCGATAAACGCCGTTCACGAATGAGGGAAATCCACCGCGGATCCGGGTTCGGATCCGCGAACCGGGCCATCACTACTTGCAATCAGCTACAGTATATATGCAGAACTACAAATAATTCCGAGGACAGCTATTTGCTTGTCTTGTGTGACCCTTTTCCATCTCTAATATCAGGGAGAAATAGTGCAGTGCCGTTTCTAGGCATAAGCAACCTAGGCAAAAAGCTAGGGCATATTCAAAGGTAGAGGGCGCTATTCAAAGGTAGAGGGCGCTATTCAAAGTGTTTTTTCTTTTATAACACACAGATCCTTATCAATCAAAGAGCAACAAGCTGTTACCAATCTAGATTCCTGTAGCTTCTCTGTTAACATACAATATATTCATCTCGGCTGAGTTTTCCTATCTATGCAAAGACTTTTCCAAGAGGTGGTTAATGGAAATTTCAGTTGAGAAGGGAGCTCCAGGTGAGACTTTCTTAGGGAACCAAAATGGGCAAAACTGGCCATTTCCCAAGTGGAGCTCTGACAACTCTTCACTTGTTTAAATGACTACCCAGGTAGATGAGTAATAGCAGGATAAGATTAATGGTAATATACTCTTCTCGGTACTCCAACCAACATTACATTTTCCATGTCTCGCAACATTTGATATTTCATTTCTTACTATCTTAAGGTCTAAGCTTGTATGAACATACTTCATACCATGTAGTAACTAATACTCTTTAACCCTATACTATTATGCAATATTTAAATGAAAGTATATATATCTATGTATACTGCATCATATTCCAGTGAGACTAATATAGATGCCCTTCACTTGTTAGTTCGCACTCAAGGTTCTGAATCACCTATTATATTAAACAAAGGATGCATTACATTTGTGGGAGAAAAGCGTATGCTTGGATTCCTATGGGTGGAGAAGGCAGGTGTACCATTGGTTATTCTAGTAGTAAGAATATGAAAGCAGTTAAAGTCTTCTACTAGATACATTACCCTCACATTATCTAAATCCGAGGATTTATAAGCGAGAATTATTTTCAAATAGTGACCAGGCATGGGCATGGTTTACTGCATGGACTGGATGAGGTAATGAATTGATGAAGCGTTTAAACAATTATTCATCCATTATACTGTAGATGGAATCATTAATGAAATGGTCGCTCAGATCAGAAAAGTGGCTTTACAAAACCGAATGGCACCGGATTATATCTTGGCCGAACAGGGAGGTGTTTGTGCTTTAAATAGCCAAGAATGCTGTTACCTTCATTAATGAATCAAAACATATTATTGACAATCACATTGCTAAAGTAAAAGAATTACAAAATACTGCCTGTAAAATTGCTTTGGAAGGTTGGAATCCTTTTTCATGGATGGGTTCTATGGGTTTATAGTTAAGTGGATTTCTTGGGAATTTTATGAAACCTTTTATTGTAATATTATAATTAATCTTTATATTATATTTGCTTTTTAGGTTAATGTTATGTTGTTGTACCACTTCTTAGGTTTATTATGAATAGTTACTTAGTAACTAAAGGGGAGAATGATATGGAATATTTGTATTATAATTAATCAATGGGTTATGTATATTTTAGCTTAGTAAGTATACTACATACATTAGGCAATGACTGTGTAGACGTGGCATGAATATGGGAGGTATATGTAACATGGGACCCTGGGATCCCTAGGCACAAAGGGATAACATATGTTTCTTGTCAAAGTTGTGTAAGGTAACAAATGGCCATATAAGGTTACATGTCTAAACTATAGGGAACTGCCAAGTCCTTTCCTATAGCATATTGACTTGTGACATATGCTCAAGATTGTGTATAAGAAAGGGGTCTGTACAAGCTATCTTGGTTACTCACTGACAGCACATGTGTTTATATGCATATGCAATAAATATCTACTATCGACTTTCAAGACTGGTGTGGCTCTACTTAATTCCTCAACAGCTCATCAGCTTTTTCCCAAAATACATTTTACTCATGACTTACGTGATACATAATCTTTACCAAGCAAATTAAACCCTAGAATCAAAATGTAGATGAGTAACAAAATAAATCCATACCTGTGGATAATTATACATCCCTATGACTTGTGCCATTGCATTTGGTGTGTGAGTAGAAAAGTCTCCCAAAACTCCCAATATTGGACTATTGTTTCGGCAGTTGAAATTTGGAATACTGGGAAATATTCCAGACATTACACCCAGTGTCGCAGCGACGGCCATACGTTCATACCCACAGGAGTCATATATGTGATACCCCAGGGTAACATTAGGTAAAATCCTCTCATCCATATTTATCTCATTAAGTGCAAATGATAAGACTAAGAGCTTGCAGAAAGATTGGAAATGTACCCTGCAGCAAATAATTTGAGAAAAAGTATTAAAGCAACATGTTTATTATGTGCAAAAATGTTTATTTAATAATATACTAATTCTATATGTGTGATAGTGATCCCCTTAAGATATGTGAAGGCACCCCTTATTTATCTACCCAAAGGAAAGTATAAACTAGTAATTAAATAGAGGAAATAAATGAAGACCCACACTGAAATCAGGGTAACTCCAGGAACTTTAATTTTTAAGCACAATCCCATCTCACTTTTGTAAGCCAATGTGACTGGACACATTAGTGCATTGCACTGTGATTTGCTTTTGGGAGAGCATGTGATCACCATTTTATTGCACAATTGAATGCACTTTCATAGTGCAATATTGAAAAACCTCAGCACGAACGTGCAACATCGCCCAGGAAATGTGCACACATGCAATAGTGCATTAAAATTCTATCCAACGATGTATAAAAAAACCCAATGAAGCGGTTAACATTCCCATTCAGACAGGGGGTTCCTAGGGTTTTTTCCACCTGAGACAATTTTTAAATCCTGCTGAGTTGACACTGACTGGATATCAAGAGGGCTGACCTTACACTGGTGCACTGGAGGGAAGACTTAACACTGACTAGTGGACTGGATGGCTGACAACACTGGCTGGTGAACTGGAAGGCTGACAATGCTGGTTAGTAGACTGGAGGGCTGAACTAACACTGGCTGGTGAACAGGAGGGTTGACTTAAACAGTGACTGGTGGACTGGAGGGCTGATTTAACACTAGCTAGTGAACTGGAGGAATGACCTTACACTGACTTAATGACTTCGAGAGCAAGGTCTCTGTCTTTGCTGATGATACTAACCTATTCAGCTTTACTCTGGAATACACCCCCCCCCCCCTTTTTTTTTTCATGCAGAGTACAGAAACTAAAGGAGGACATAGGCCAAACATGTATCAATATTATTGAATGATCTACTTTCTAATACTACAATGCTTATATACAGTGTTCCCTATGTACAATATATTGACCTATATATGTTAACATACGATCTGTTTGCATCATTAAAATGTATGCAAAGACTGCAAAGAAAAAACTATAGGAAAACTTCACTCCCCAACTCCACTGTAATGAAAAATTACTGTGACTATATATGTAACATTTTACAGTTACTGATGAGAATGTTCTAATAGATAATATGCTCATACGATTTCCTAATGGTAATGGTGGTGTTGTAAGCCACCTGGTAACTGCTTCTAAATGAAAGAAAGAAAATGTTGTGACAATCTAAGCCAAAAACACCATGTTGTCTAGCTCAGATTTCTTTTGTTATCACATAATCTAAGCTTAACCCATCTGTATAAGTCCCTGACAAATTAAATATGATTTAAATTCTATTTTCAATATGGCGCAGTTTACAAATAAGTTTAAAAAAATCTGCCTTACTCCCATCTGGAAAATAGGAAGATAAGTTTCTTGGATAGCGCTTTTACCCCATGGCCAAAACAGGCTGGACCAGCAAGCAAAACCTTTAAGGGCAAATATACTGTTTACCAGCACACCTCCCATAATTCTTGCAGAGCACAAGATTTGCCAAACCCACAATAAACCAAGCTGGCAAATGTAACTAATATAAATATATTGGCCTATTTAGAAAGTTAATGGATTTGAATAATATGCATTAAAAAGGATAACTTTTATCACACAGCACAAACAGAAACAGGGCAATCCAAACTTGGTAAGGCTTGCTTGTCTAAAAATGAATGATTTTGTTGCCGCTTTTTTTGTATAACTATGATTACTATTCCCCAAATGTGCACCCACACACATATTAGCAATTAGTTCCTAATTATTAATGATCATAAAATCAAATCTTTTTATGTTTGTTAACATACAAATATCTCTCATTTAACATTGTCTTTTTGGATTTGCATTCCACACTGCTCTTGCCAAAACATTCCATGATTAAAACCTGACCTGTTTGGGAAGCAGTTTTTACATGTAACAATAACTGTGCCTCGCATTCCTAACTTATTGTGAGTTTTACCCAATGAAAGCTCTACCCATAAGTCCTCCTTATGGGCAGAGATTATCACCTGTGTTAACCATGATACTTTTTTGATGGTGCCTTTAAATATGTTTTTAAATCTAAACTACTATTTTTAATTAAAAAGGTCACAACCATTTCTTATCAGATCAGTCATTTTTCTTATCCCACCATGTCTCAGTAATCGAAATGACGCTAGTTATGTTAATCTAACAGTTATACACCATCCCTCTTCTATATGACCGTGTCCCAATTCTAATTCCTGGCCTCCACTGGCCTCCACATAATATACTCACTTTCTAACCCAATACAACTTTGTTTAAAGCCTTCTCCAACCTCTTAACTATAAATTTTCCATTATGGTGCATTCCTTCACAGCTATAGAGATCATACTCCAACTTAAAATCAGCCTAGTTCTCTAAAAATTGAAAGTCCTCATTCCCACCCCATGATTTTACCAAATAATTACTCAAATGAATTACCTTATTTTCCCTGTAGGACACACATTCCTTCCAAGCCCTGGCCCTTCGGAAGATAGCAAACTGTCCTAATAACAGATTCCCCTATGTCTAAAATCTAGTTTTTTTCTGTTTTCCAGCTATTAGAAGGAACAGGATTTGGTATTAAAGTGAAATATAAGATGTACAAATTTGAATTAAACACAAAAATAAATATACTAACAATAATAATTTTACTAACGTGTCATAAATATTCATAATAATTAAAATCCCGATAAATAAATGAGAAATACAATTCTCTACCAGATTACAATTTCAGCCTGTTTAAATTTAAACATTACAGTAATAGAGAAAAATCCTCTGAAATCAATTTCTTACTGTGTACAATAAAAATATGTTGGGAATTTAAATTCAAGTCCATAAATAAAATATTGCTGATGTATTTGTAAGATAGCTGGAATAATAAAATCTCCATCTCTTGTTTCATAAAATTTATTTCCATGAATATCAGTTTTATACATTTTATCTGTAATTAAACACCCAGTATTGTGATATAAAATATTGCCAGGTACCAGTGGAAGAATTTGCAGAATGATAAACAGGATCATGATTCCTTTAGTAAAAACATTACAATGAAAACAAATGTGTCTGGATGTTAAATACTCTCAGCTCTCAATGAAGACAGAACCAAAGACTTTAATTAACCTACAAGAAAAAGGTTTCTGAAAATTTTGCACATAAGGGAAATAATTATAATTCTATTCTAATCAAAAACACAAATGATTTCAAAAGATAAATAAATATTTTTTTTTACATTGGAAGCAAGAAAATACTGTAAGCTGGAGAAGAATTAAGAATCCACAGCATGAAATTAAATGCTTAAATGCATATGTATGTGAGTGCATGAATGTGACTACCTGTTAGTCAAAAGTTGAGACCCCCCAGTTATTTTAAAAATGTAGCAGTCACACAACTGACAGGTTCAAAATCCCGATTTTTAAATAGTCGAACTTCGAGTACGTGATTTCCAAAAAGTTGAGTTCTGAATCCACGATCCTCAAAGAGCGAGCTCTGAATAAGAAAGTCCTGAAAAGTCTGTTTCCGATCACCTTGGACTGTGACCATCCCTCTATAGTAATTATATTCATTTAAAAAAAGTTTTTCATTTGCTTTTTTATACTATTTCTTTTTTTCCACTATTTGTATATATGTAAATGTGAAAATATAACACAGGAAGATATGTAATAAAAAGGATAAAATCCATGTTTCAAAAGAAAAATTTGTTCAAAACATTTTAAAAAAAAAACACATTAAAGGATAACTGTATTGCCTCAATGCTTTTTTTTTTTTTAAACTGTTTTCAAAAGAATAAAGGTATGCAGCCCTCCCTATATGTTTTTTTCCTGATTTCGAGCTTCTCTCTGCCTTCAATTAGCCACACTGTGAAGGGGGTGTAACAATTCTGTCTGCCTGTAACTGTCACTCAAAACTAGCAGTGAGAAAACACTACTCCACCCATCCTTGATCAGCTTGATTATGTAGGCTGTATCCTAGCAACCGAACAATTCAAGTTTGTTTGACTGGCAGAGGAGGAGGAGAGAGGTTGTAGCAGACATTCCCACTAGCCAATGACAAGTGATATGTTAATCATGGCCCTGGGCCATCTAGGAGGCAGGCTTTTAGCACTCATCTTTGCTGTGTGATATCTAAGGGAAGGCAGCACGGCTGTAAATGAGAGTAAGCGATTTCAGCTGCTGGAAGTGTGGACATGTAATGGGGGAGATGTTGTTTTTTGGGGTACTGTTGTCCTTTAAAGTTTTTTGGATAGCTTTTTTAGCAAAAAAAAAATAGATATACAAATCTAAGAGGAGGATAATAATCTATACAATGTGACTCCTCATGAACAGAGCATAGCTGCAGTTAAGAGAGCCTGGGAGGGGAACACTGCAGCTGAGAGATTTTATAATCACTTTATTGAAAATAAATAAAAACAAAACTTTTGCATTGAAACAACATTTTATTTGCAGCGTTCAGGTATGGCGATGGGGACAGCCATGACCCCTATATATATATATACAAATATGTTAATGGCTCAGTATGAATCTGAATATATTCTCATGTGTACACATGTATATTATCATGTACATGTGGCAATATTTTTTTTATTTTACAGTCAGTATATTGATGATGTCTTTTGTCTTATGTATATTTTCATGCATACAGTTGAGGGCTTTAAGAAAGTCTGCAAGGGAGCAAACATTGTCTCTCCATAGAAGGAAGACAATAAACCTACATCACCCCAGGCAGCACCTGGCAAATAGTGGGTGTCCAAAGACAAGGGGGCATATTTATAAAGGAAGGAAAAGGCGATATGTCGCAAAAACTGTTTCACGGACAATTAACCTTTATAAATTGCATTAACAGTCTTTTTCGCAACAAAAACGCGGTATGGAAAGCGAAAAATATTCGTTCCCTTATAAATATGCCCCCAGGTCTTCCTCCTGCCGTGCCATAAAAGCTTTGGCATAGGCTTGGGTAAAGTTCGATCCCTTTGCAATATTCCATGTGGGATGGTGGTATGGGTACTGGCAACATCTAGGATCATCCAATTTGTCAACCTTAAGATATCTCAGTTTATCCAAAAAGGATAATGTATCTTTAATGTAAGACCTGCTCTGTACCAATGGCGCAAGAATTCTGTCCAACAGGGTAGCCATAGGACAAGAGAGGGACCCAATGCCCGCCACTATGGGCCTACTCTGAGGTTGGATAAGATTCTTGTGAACCTTTGACAGAGCATACAATACAGATACCACCAGAACCGGAAGGTTCAGGAATTCTCTAGTCCTTTCATAATGCGTATGGCTTCATCCTCTGTAGAAGAGAATAACTTCTTCCACAAGTTCCACAAGTGTAGTGTGACCACACACCTCTTGGTATCTTGGGATAACCCTGGGGTGCTTGGGTAAATGAGGACATTGCCACTCTGTCCAAAAATATGCAATATACAAAGACACAACAATCCTAATCTCAGCAACATAATATTAATTTATCACAAACTGCCATAATATGCAATGCTTCAGGGTTTGCAGACCCCTTCATCAGGCCAGCAGCAAAAACAGAGATGGCCGAGATCCCCCTGGATCACAGCGGAGGAGTGCTGCAAACCTGCGGCGAGTGTTTGCACCCGCCCCATGCCCCCCTCCCTTGCCCCCCCTCGCTGGGAAGGGGCAACAGCCACCCGCTGCTGCCCCTTCCCAGCAGCCCCTCCCAACCCCATCCCCGCTCGCGGTGTACATATGGAACAGGAGGATGGGGGGGCACTGTTGGGAAGGGGCCACAGCAGGTGGTCATGACCACATGCCGTGCACCCCTTCCCCAGCAACCCCTCCAAGCCCACTGCCCCACCGCTGGTGGGGAGGGGAAGGGAAGGGCCCTAAGAAGGACCTTTTGGGCTTAAGGGGTCCCGCAGCTCGAACCCGGCACCCCCCCTCCCTGGCCCTATCAGGGCCTTTGCAGCACTTACAAGTGCCCTTGCGGCTCTGACAAAAGCCCTTTGGGGCTTATGGGTCCTGCAGCTCAAACTGGGACCCCCTTCCACGGGCCTATCCAAGGCCCTTGCGGCACTTACAAGTGCCCTTGCGGCCCTAAGAAGGGCCTTTGGAGCTTAAGGGGTCCCGCAGCTTGAACAGTGAGCCTGCTGGCACCGCCAACTCAGCGGAGCCGATGTTGCCAGCCGCTTCTTTCTTCACCATCTACTGCGATGGCATCTGAGGTCCGCGGCAGAGTGCACCTCTTATATAGGTTTGCAGAAAACCGTAATCCGTTTCTGATATATCTGTTATAAAAACAGATAAATATTATAGTCCTCTATTAAGGACTCTAGAAGCAGTTTTTTTTTTACCCATCAGACATCCCTTTTCTGAGTTTTAACACTCTACATTCAATATTCATGTAATTATTTGGAATAATACCTCTATGTTAATTTCTATCTCCTAACTAAGCGAAATGTTACACTTACTCATAAGTAAGGAATAACAATAACAAAGGTTGTCATTATATTGACTTAATATTTCCTTACAGCTGCTACTTTAATGTTCAGTTTGGGTCTGAACAATATAATGAAACATTTTGGAAAGAATATACAACCCAGTAACCCAGAGCTGGATGATAAGATGCAGAATATCTCAGCAGCCACCATTTTACTCCCCTTACTGCTCAGGTAGGCTGGGACAAATGATACCCACACACTACGAACAAACATACTGAATGTGATGTTTTTAGCTTCATTAAATCGGTCGGGAAATCCTTGGCTAGAAATGCAACAATGAAACTTAACACAGATAATGTTCCCATGTAACCAATAATACAGAAAAGAAAGTGATAGATCCTTCATTACACAGTAAAATAATGGTGTCCCTTTCTGAAAATGGATCAGTATCCAGAAATGGTGGACATGAGCCATCCACACTGCAGAGATCACCATCTCACCTAAAGAAACAGACAGTCACTAGTATGATGGACAGTTGGGTTCCTACATACTGTCAGTTTGCTCCCAGGCTTTGTAGCATTGAAGGCAATAATAACTGATTAATCGATAATACCGGTTCAGATGGATCATTCAGATATTCGGAACTCAGGGTTCCATGTCGGATCCAGTTCAAGTCAGACCCGGACTCCTATTTCTAACAACATAACCCCGCCATAGGATTTTTATAGCGATGTAGTTTTTGACACAATGCAAATACCTGTGTACAGCTCTTCTTCCAATATCTCATATTTTCCTTTTTTTTTTCCCTTAACTGACAATCAGAGATAAAGGGGCATATTTATAAAAGTTTTTTAAACTTTTTGCTTTCTTTAATGCTTTTTTATAGGTTCCATAAGTGATTATAGTTTACCCACTGAGGCAATTTTCTCTATTTTATTAATAGGATTATAAAAGTGTAACTCACCCGTTGAATTTCTCTATTTATTAATAGGAGTGATAAATAGTGTAAAACTCACGCAGGTGAATTTTCTCTATTTTATTAATAGATATGATAATAGTGTAAACACTCACGCAGGTGTTTTCTCTATTTTATTAATAGGATATGATATAAGTGTAAAATCTCACCCAGGTGATTTTCTCTATTTTATTAATAGGATTGATAATAGTGTAAAACTCACCCAGGTGAATTTTCTCTATTTTATGATAGGATATGATAATAGTGTAAAACTCACCCGGGGAATTGTCTCTGTTTTTTAATAGGATATGATAAATAGTGTAAACCACCCAGGTGAATTTTCTCTGTTTTATTAATAGGATATGATAAATAGTGTAAAACTCACCCAGGCGAATCGTCTCTATTTTCTTAATAGGATGTGATAAATAGTGTAAAACTCACCCAGGGGAATCTTCTCTATTTTATTAATAGGATATGATAAATAGTGTAAAACTCACCCAGGCGAATCGTCTCTATTTTATTAATAGGATATGAAATAGTGTAAAACTCCTCCCAGGGGATTTTTCTTCTCTTATTTTACTAATAGGATATGATAATATTGTAAAACTCACCCAGGCAAATTTTCTCTATTTATTAATAGGATATGATAAATAGTGTAAAACTCACCCAGGGGAATTTCTCTATTTTTATATATGGATTGATAAATAGTGTAAAACTCACCCAGTGAATTTTCTCTATTTATTAATAGGATATGATAAATAGTGTAAAAACTCACCCAGGGGGAATTTTCTCTATTTTATTAATAGGATATGATAAATAGTGTAAAACTCACCCAGGGGAATATTCTCTATTTTATTAATAGGATATGATAAATATTGTAAACTCACCCATGGGAATTTTCTCTATTTTATTAATAGGATATGATAAATAGTAAAACCTCACCCAGGTGAATTTTCTCTATTTATTATATAGGATGTTATAAATAGTGTAAAACTCACCCAGGTGAATTTTCTCATTTTATTAATATAATATGATAAATAGGTAAAAACTCACCCAGGTAATTTTCTCTATTTTTAATATAAGGATATGATAAATAGTGTAAAAACATCACCGAATTTTTCCTCTATTTTTATTATAGGATATGATAAATAGTGTAAAACCACCGAATTTTTCTCTATTTTATATATAGGATATGATAAATGGAAACTCACAGAATTTTCTCTATTTATATATAGATAATGATAAATAGTGTAAACTCACCAAATTTTCTTCTTTTTTTATTAATAGGACATGATAAATAGTGTAAAACTCACCCAGGCTAATTTCTCTATTTTATTAATAGGATATGAAAAATAGTGTAAAACTCACCCAGGGGAATTTTCTCTATTTTATTATAGGATATGAAAATAGTGTAAAACTCCACCCAGGTGAATTTTCTCTTTTTATTAATAGGATATGATAAATTGTAAAACTCACCCATGGGAATTTTCTCTATTTATAATAGAATATGATAAAGTGTAAAACTCACCATTGGAATTATCTCATTAATAGGATATGATAAAATAGTATAAAACTTACCCAGGTGAATTTTCTCTTTTTTATTAATAGGATGTGATAAATAGTGTAAAACTCACCCAGGTGAACATTCTCTATTTTATTAATAGGATGTGGAAAAATAGTGTAAAACTCACCCAGGGGAATTTTCTCTATTTTATTAATAGGATATGATAAATAGTGTAAAACTCACCCAGGTGAATTGTCTCTGTTTATTAATAGGATTGATAAATAGTGTAAAACCTCCCAGCGAATTTTCTCTATTTTATTAATAGGATATGATAAATAGTTTAAAAACTCTCCCAGGCGAATTTTCTTTATTTTATTATAGAATATGATAAATAGTGTAAACTCACCGGCGAATTTCTCTATTTTATTAATAGGATATGAAAATAGTGTAACTCGCCCAGTTGAATTTCTCTATTTTATAAATAGATTGATAAATAGTGTAAAACTCACCCAGGGGAATTTCTCTATTTTATTAAGAGGATATGATAATAGTGTAAAAACTCACCCAGGTGAATTTTCTCTGATTTATTAATAGGATATGATAATATAGGTAAACTCACCTAGGCGGATTTCTCTATTTTATTAAGGATATGATAATAGTTTAAAACTCTCCCAGGCGAATTTTCTTTATTTTATTAATAGAATAGGATAAATAGTGTAAAACTCACCGGCGAATTTTCTCTATTTTATTAATAGGATATGATAATAGTGTAAAACTCCCCAGTTGAATTTTCTCTATTTTATTAATAGGATATGATAAATAGTGTAACCTCACATGGGGGAATTTTCTCTTATTTAATTAATAGGATTGATAATAGTGTAAAACTCACCCGTGAGATTGTCTCTGTTTATTAATAGGATATGATAAATAGTGTAAAACTCTCCCAGGCGAATTTTCTCTATTTATTAATAGGATTGATAATAGTGTAAAACTCACCAGGAATTTTCTTTATTTTATTAATAGGATATGATAAATAGTGTAAACTCATCCAGGTGAATTTTCTCTTATTTTATTATAGGATATGATAAATAGTGTAATACTCACCCAGCGAATTTTCTCTATTTATTAATAGGATATGATAAATAGTGTAAACTCACCCAGGTGAATTGTCTCTGTTTTATTAATGGATATGATAAATATGTAAATCTCTACCAGGCAATTTTCTCTATTTTAATTAATAGGATATGATAATAGTGTAAAACTCACCCAGGGGAATTTTCTTTATTTTATTATAGGATATGATAAATAGTGTAAAACTCATCCAGGTGAATTTTCTCTATTTTATTAATAGGATATGATAAATAGGTAATACCACCCAGGCGAATTTTCTCTATTTTATTAATAGGAATGATAAATTGTAAAAACTCACCCGGTGAATTGTCTCTGTTTTATTAATAGGATATGATAAATAGTGTAAAACTCGCCCAGGCGGATTTTCTCTATTTTATTAATAGGATATGATAAATATTTTAAAACTCCCCAGGCGATGTTCTTTATTTTATTAATAGGATATGATAATAGTGAAAAACTCACCAGGCGAATTTTCTCTATTTTATAATAGGATATGATAAATAGTGTAAAACTCACCCAGTTGAATTTTCTCTATTTTATAAATAGGATGTGATAATATATGTAAAACTCACCTGGCGAATTTTCTCTATTTATTAATAGGATATGATAATAGTATAAAACTCACCCAGGTGAATTTTCTCTATTTATTAATAGGATATGATAAAAGTGTAAATTCACCCAGGTGAATTGTCTCTGTTTTATTAATAGATATATAATAGTGTAAAACTCACCCCAGGCGATTTCTCTATTTTATTAATAGAATATGATAATAGTTTAAAACTCTCCCAGGGCGAATTTTCTTTATTTTATTAATAGAATTGATAATAGTGTAAAACTCACCAGCGAATTTTCTCTATTTATTAATAGGATAGGATAAATAGTGTAAAACTCGCCCAGTTGAATTTCTCTATTTTATTAATAGGATAGAAAAATAGTGTAAACTCACCCAGGGGAATTTTCTCTATTTTATTATAGGATATGATAAATAGTGTAAAACTCCCCAGGTGAATTTTCTCTGTATTTATTAATAGAATTGATAAATATTGTAAAACTCACCCAGGCGGATTTTCTCTATTTTATTAATAGGATATGATAAATAGTTTAAAACTCTCCCGGCAATTTTCTTTATTTTATTAATAGAATATGATAAATAGTGTAAACTCACCCAGGTGAATTTTCTCTATTTATTAATAGGATATGATAAATATGTAAAACTCACCCAGTTGAATTTTTCCTATTTATTATAGGATATGATAAATGTGTAAAACTCACCATGGGGAATTTTCTCTATTTTATTAATAGGATTTGATAAATAGTGTAAAACTCACCCAGGTGAATTGTCTCTGTTTTATTAATAGGATATGATAAATAGTGTAAACTCTCCCAGGCGAATTTTCTATTTTATTAATAGGATATGATAATAGTGTAAAACTCACCCAGGGGAATTTTTCTTTATTTTATTAATAGGATATGATAATAGTGTAAAACTCATCCAGGTGAATTTTCTCTATTTTATTAATAGGATATGATAAATAGTGTATACTCACCCAGGCGAATTTTTCTCTATTTTATTAATAGGATATGATAAATAGTGTAAAACTCACCCAGGTGAATTGTCTCTGTTTTTTAATAGGATATGATAAATAGTGTAAAACTCTCCCAGGCGAATTTTCTCTATTTATTAATAGGATATGATAAATAGTGTAAAACTCACCCGGGAATTTTCTTTATTTTAATTAATAGGATATGATAAATAGTGTAAAACTCATCCAGGTGAATTTTCTCTATTTATTAATAGGATATGATAATAGTGTAATACTCCACCCAGGCGAATTTTCTCTATTTTATTAAGGATATGATAAATGTGTAAAACTCACCCAGGTGAATTGTCTCTGTTTTATTAATAGATATGATAAATAGTGTAAATCTCTACCAGGGCAATTTCTCTATTTTATTAATATGATATATGATAAATAGTGTAAAACTCACCCAGGGAATTTTCTTTATTTTATTAATAGGATATGATAATAGTGTAAACCTCATCCAGGTGAATTTTCTCTATTTATTAATAGGATATGTAAATAGTGTAATACTCACCAGGCGAATTTTCTCTATTTTATTATAGGAATATGTAATAGTGTAAAACTCACCCAGGTGAATTGTCTCTGTTTTATTAATAGGATTGATAAAGTGTAACATCACCCAGGCGGATTTTCCTCTATTTTATTAATAGGATATGAATAAATTTTAAAACTCTCCCAGGCGAATGTTCTTTATTTTTATTAATAGGATATGATAATAGTGAAAACTCACCAGGCGAATTTTCTCTATTTTATTAATAGGATTGATAAATGTGGTAAAACTCACCCATTTGAATTTTCTCTATTTTATAATAGGATGTATAAATAGTGTAAAACTCACCTAGGCGAATTTTCTCTATTTTATAATAGGATATGTAAATAGTATAAAACTCACCCAGGTGAATTTTCTCTTTTATTAATAGGATATGATAAATAGTGTGTAAATTCACCCAGTGTGATTGTCTCTGTTTATTAATAGGATATGATAAATAGTGTAAAACTCACCCAGGCGGATTTTCTCTATTTTATTAATAGGATAGATAAATGTTTAAAACTCTCCCAGGCGAATTTCTTTATTTTATTAATAAATATATAAATAGTGTAAAACACCAGAGGCGATTTTCTCTATTTTATTAATAGGATATGATAAAAGTGTAAAACTCCGCCCAGTTGAATTTTCCTATTTTATTAATAGGATATGATAATAGTGTAAAATCACCCAGGGATTTTCTCTATTATTAATAGGAATGATAAATAGTGTAAAACTCACCCAGGTGAATTTTCTCTGATTTATTAATAGGATATGAAAAATAGTGTAAAACTCACCCAGGCGGATTTTCTCTATTTTATTAATAGGATGATAAAATGTTTAAACTCCCCGCGAATTTCTTTATTTTATTAATAGAATATGATAAATAGTGTAAACCTCACCCAGGTGAATTTCTCTATTTTTTAATAGGATATGATAAATGATGTAAAACTCACCCAGTTGAATTTTCTCTATTTTATTAATAGGATATGTAAATAGTGTAAAACTCACCATGGGGAATTTTCTCTATTTTTTATTAAGAGGATTTGATAAATAGTGTAAAACTCACCCAGGTAATTGTCTCTGTTTTATTAATAGGATATGATAATAGTGTAAAACTCTCCAGGCGAATTTTCTCTTTTAATTAATAGGATATGGATAAATAGTGTAAAACTCACCCAGGGGAATTTTCTTATTTTATTAATAGGATATGATAATAGTGTAAAACTCCCAGGTGAATTTTCTCTATTTTATTAATAGGTATAATAATAGTGTAAACCTCACCCAGGCGAATTTTCTCTATTTTATTAATAGGTTGATAAAATAGTGTAAAACTCACCCAGGTGAATTGTCTCTGTTTTATTAATGGATATGATAAATAGTGTAAAACTCTCCCAGGCGAATTTTCTCTATTTTATTAATAGGATATGATAATAGTGTAAAACTCACCCAGGGGAATTTTCTTTATTTATTAATAGATATGATAAATAGTGTAAAACTCATCCAGGTGAATTTCTCTATTTTATTAATAGGTATGATAATAGTGTAATACTCACCCAGGCGAATTTTCTCTATTTTATTAATAGATATGATAAATAGTGTAAAACTCACCCAGGTGAATTGTCTCTGTTTTATTAATAGGATAAGATAAATAGTGTAAAACTCACCCAGGCGGATTTTCCTATTTTATTAATAGGATTGATAAATAGTTTAAAACTCTCCCAGGCAATGTTGTTTATTTTATTAATAGGATATGATAATATGTGAAAAACTCACCAGGCGAATTTTCTCTATTTATTAATAGGATATGATAAATAGTGTAAAACTCACCCAGTTGAATTTTCTCTATTTTATTAATAGATATGATAATATGTGTAAAACTCACCTAGCGAATTTTCTCTATTTTATTAATAGGATGGATAAATAGTGTCAAACTCACCCAGGTGAATTTTCTCTATTTTATATGGATATGATAAATATATAAACTCACCACCAGGTGAATTTTCTCTATTTTATTATAGGATGTGATAATAGTGTAAACTTACCCAGGCGATTATTCTCTTTTTATAAATAGGATATATAATAGTGAAAACCACCCAGGTGATTTTTCTCTATTTTATTAATAGGATATGATAAATATTGTGAAAACCACCCGTTGAATTTTCTCTATTTTTATAAATAGGATGTGATAAATAGTGTCAAACTCACCTAGGGCGAATTTTCCTCTATTTTATTAATAGGATATGATAAATAGTGTAAAACCACCAGGTGAATTTTCTCTATTTATTATGGATATGATAAATTTGTAAAACTCACCCAGGTGAATTTCTCTATTTATTATAGGATGTGATAAATAGTGTAAAACTACCCTGCGAATTTTCTCTATTTTATTAATAGGATATAGAAATAGTGTAAAGCTCCCCAAGCGAATTCTCTCATTTTTATTATAGGAATATGATAAATATGTAAAACTCACCTAAGCGAATTTTCTCCATTTCATAATAGGACACATTTTTTAGTATTTGCTTATTTTTAGCAAACTGCAGCTAATTATTGAACCAGTTACATTAATATGGGACATACCATAGTGCTGTGTAAGAAATAGTCATGTTAATGGGACATTCCAGTAAGTAAAAAATTTTGGTAAAACGGCAAAAAATGCAACAAAGGGAGAAAAGGTGAAAAAAGGTGAATTTTCACCTATTATAAATAGCTTTAAATTAAAAAATGACAAAATAGATGTGAATTACACTAGAGAGCAATCTCTCTTTCGCAGTGATACCACACACTTAAAGCAATGAATAAGGTGAAAACTATCGCCACACATCGCCACAGCAATACTTTTCCACAAAAGCGAAAGCGAAAACAAGCGTTTGTATAAATAGATGAAAATAGCACTATTTTTCATGAGACGTCCTGCGATAGCGAAATGGTGAAATAGCGGTCGTTTCTAAATATGTCCAAAGTCATATGTGAATTTCAACTAAAAACAGTAGACAAAAGTTCAAAAAGCATCTTAAATATGAAGCCTAACCCCTCCTGAATAAAACGTTATGCCACATTCATGGTGTACTCAGAGACATGGCTACAAACTAACCCAAAGTGGGACGAATATCAAATGGCAGTAAAAGTAAAAAAAAATCTCTGTATTTGAGTCTGCAGCTTTGACAAAACATTCCTGTAACTCAGAAATACCCCCTATAAACTATATTATCCTGGAATCTACACACCTTCAGCTACATATTGTAATTCATTCATTCATACCATCAATGATGTGGGCGCAGTTATTCGTTGAAGTTCGCAGTTTTAGCAGATTTTCTAAATAATTAACAAAAAAACACTTCAAAGGGTAGAAATCATGCCAAACCCATGTAATGTAAAAAGGTACCAAATATCAATCTCCCAAATGTCCTGAATGAAACAGTATGACATAGCATGGTTACACACAGACGTGGAATCCATAGCCACAAAGTGAGCCAATGCACTGTGGCCCAATTATAGCAACTTTTCTGATTTGTCAGACTAAACACACCCCTCTAATTAGAAATACCCCCCCAACTATATATTCTTGGAATCTACGCACCTTGCCTATGCAACGTGCTATTCTTATATACATACCACCAATAGTGTGGCGCGCAGTTCTGTGTAGAATTTTGCACTTTCACCATATTTCTGGAAAAATGTACAAAAATAAATTTCAAAGTTAAAAATCATGGCACATTCCCCTGTCATGTAAAAAAAACTCATCAAGTATCAATCTCTCAAAAGCCCTGAATTAAACGGTATGCCATATCATGGTTACATGGCCAAAACACTAGCTCAAATGGGACGCAGGCACTTACAGTGCAATTTCAAAGAAATAATCAAAAAGCACACCCCCACGCACACATACTTCCTTTATTAGTGGCATTTTATTGAAAAGCTGTTGGTACTGAGCGATATATTTGCAATTAGAGATGTCCGAACTTCGCAAAATCCATTCCGCTCGAGGATCCCCGAATTTTCGAAAAAATCCGAAAATCCGTGAGTGGACCCATTAAAACCCCATTAAATTGAAAAAATTTTCGAAAATACCTATTTTCCCCGCATTTTCGGAAATACTGAAATCCTCGTATTTAGAAAATTTGCGAAAATACGTATTTTCATGCATTTTCGAAATTCCGTTTAATTTCAAAAATGCGGTTCGGAAAAGTTCGGAAGGGCGGAAATCCAGAAAATCCGCGATAAACGCCGTTCACGAATGAGGGAAATCCACCCGCGGATCCGGGTTCGGATCCGCGAACCGGCCATCACTACTTGCAATCAGCTACAGTATATATGCAGAACTACAAATAATTCCGAGGACAGCTATTTGCTTGTCTTGTGTGACCCTTTTCCATCTCTAATATCAGGGAGAAATAGTGCAGTGCCGTTTCTAGGCATAAGCAACCTAGCAAAAAGCTAGGGCATATTCAAAGGTAGAGGGCGCTATTCAAAGGTAGAGGGCGCTATTCAAAGTGTTTTTTTTTTTATAACACACAGATCCTTATCAATCAAAGAGCAACAAGCTGTTACCAATCTAGATCCTGTAGCTTCTCTGTTAACATACAATATATTCATCTCGGCTGAGTTTTTCCTATCTATGCAAAGATTTTCCAAGAGGGTGAATGGAAATTTCAGTTGAGAAGGGAGCTCCAGGTGAGACTTTCTTAGGGAACCAAATGGGCAAAACTGGCCATTTCCCAAGTGGAGCTCTGCAACTCTTCACTTGTTTAAATGACTACCCGGTAGATGAGTAATAGCAGGATAAGATAATGGTAATATACTCTTCTCGGTACTCCAACCAACATTACATTTTCCATGTCTCGCAACATTTGATATTTCATTTCTTACTATCTTAAGGTCTAAGCTTGTATGAACATACTTCATACCATGTAGTAACTAATACTCTTTAACCCTATACTATTATGCAATATTTAAATGAAGTATATATATCTATGTATACTGCATCATATTCCAGTGAGACTAATATAGATGCCCTTCACTTGTTAGTTCGCACTCAAGGTTCTGAATCACCTATTATATTAAACAAAGGATGCATTACATTTTGTGGAGAAAAGCGTAGCTTGGATTCCTATGGGTGGAGAAGGCAGGTGTACCATTGGTTATTCTAGTAGTAAGAATATGAAGCAGTTAAAGTCTTCTACTAATACATTACCCTCACATTATCTAAATCCGAGGATTTATAAGCGAAATTATTTTCAAAATAGTGACCAGGCATGGGCATGTTTTACTGCATGGACTGGATGAGGTATGAATTGATGAAGCGTTTAAAACAATATTTCATCCATTATACTGTAGATGAATCATTAATGAAATGGTCGCTCAGATCAGAAAAGTGGCTTTACAAAACCGAATGGCACCGGATATATCTTGCGCGAACAGGGAGGTGTTTGTGCTTTAAATAGCCAAGAATGCGTTACCCTTCATTAATGAATCAAAACATATTATTGACAATCACATTGCTAAAGTAAAAGAATTACAAAATACTGCCTGTAAAATTGCTTTGGAAGGTTGGAATCCTTTTTCATGGATGGGTTCTATGGGTTTATAGTTAAGTGATTTCTTGGGAATTTTATGAAACCTTTTATTGTAATATTATAATTAATCTTTATTATATTTGCTTTTTAGGTTAATGTTATTTTGTTGTACCACTTCTTAGGTTTATTATGATAGTTACTTAGTAACTAAAGGGGAGATTGTATGGAATATTTGTATTATAATTAATCAATGGGTTATGTATATTTTAGCTTAGTAAGTTACTACATACATTAGGCAATGACTGTGTAGACGTGGCATGAATATGGAGGGGTATATGTAACATGGGACCCTGGGATCCCTAGGCACAAGGGATAACATATGTTTCTTGTCAAAGTTGTGTAGGTAACAAATGGCCATATAAGGTTACATGTCTAAACTATAGGGAACTGCCAAGTCCTTTCCTATAGCATATTGACTTGTGACATATGCTCAAGATTGTGTATAGAAAGGTCTGTACAAGCTATCTTGGTTACTCACTGACAGCACATGTGTTTATTGCATATGCAATAATATCTACTATCGCACTTTCAACTGGTGTGGCTCTACTTAATTCCTCAACAGCTCATCAGCTTTTTCCCAAAATACATTTTACTCATGACTTACTGATACATATCTTTACCAAGCAAATTAAACCCTAGAATCAAAATGTATGAGTACAAAATAAATCCATACCTGTGGATATTAACATCCCTATGACTTGTGCCATTGCATTTGGTGTGTGAGTAGAAAAGTCTCCCAAACTCCCAATATTGGACTATTGTTTCGGCAGTTGAAATTTGGAATCTGGAAATATCCAGACATTACACCCAGGTCGCAGCGACGGCCTAACGTTCATACCCACAGGAGTCATATATGTGATACCCAGGGTAACATTAGGTAAAATCCTCTCATCCATATTTATCTCATTAAGTGCAAATGATAAGACTAAGAGCTTGCAGAAGATTGGAAATGTACCCTGCAGCAAATAATTTGGAAAAAAGTATTAAAGCAACATGTTTATTATGTGCAAAAATGTTTATTTAATAATATACTAATTCTATATGTGTGATAGTGATCCCCTTAAGATATGTGAAGGCACCCCTTATTTATCTACCCAAAGGAAAGTATAAACTAGTAATTAAATAGAGGAAATAAATGAAGACCCACACTGAAATCAGGGTAACTCCAGGAACTTAATTTTTAAGCACAATCCCATCTCACTTTTGTAAGCCAATGTGACTGGACACATTAGTGCATGTGCATGCATGTGATTTGCTTTTGGAGAGCATGTGATCACCATTTTATTGCACAATTGAATGCACTTTCATAGTGCAATATTGAAAAAACCTCAGCACGAACGTGCAACATCGCCCAGGAAATGTGCACACATGCAATAGTGCATTAAAATTCTATCCAACGATGTATAAAAAAACCCAATGAAGCGGTTAACATTCCCATTCAGACAGGGGGTTCCTAGGTTTTTTTTTTCCACCTGAGACAATTTTTAAATCCTGCTGAGTTGACACTGACTGGATATCAAGGGCTGACCTTACACTGGTACTGGAGGGAAGACTTAACACTGACTAGTGGACTGGATGGCTGACAACACTGGCTGGTAACTGGAAGGCTGACAATGCTGGTTAAGACTGGAGGGCTGAACTAACACTGGCTGGTGAACAGGAGGTTGACTTAAACAGTGACTGGTGGACTGGAGGGCTGATTTAACACTAGCTAGTGACACTGGAGGAATGACCTTACACTGACTTAATGACTTCGAGAGCAAGGTCTCTGTCTTTGCTGATGATACTAACCTATTCAGCTTACTTCTCTGGAATACACCCCCCCCCCTTTTTTTTTTCATGCAGAGTACAAGAAATAAAGGAGGACATAGGCCAAACATGTATCAATATTATTGAATGATCTACTTTCTAATACTACAATGCTTATATACAGTGTTCCCTATGTACAATATATGACCTATAATGTTAACATACGATCTGTTTGCATCATTAAAATGTATGCAAAGACTGCAAAGAAAAAACTATAGGAAAATTCACTCCCCAACTCCACTGTAATGAAAAATTACTGGTACATATATGTAACATTTTACAGTTACTGATGAGAATGTTCTAATATAATAATGCTCATACGATTTCCTAATGGTAATGGTGGTGTTGTAAGCCACCTGGTAACTGCTTCTAAATGAAAGAAAGAAAATTTTGTGACAATCTAGCCAAAAACACCATGTTGTCTAGTCAGATTTCTTTTGTTATCACATATCTAAGCTTAACCCATCTGTATAGTCCCTGACAAATTAAATATGATTTAAATTCTATTTTCAATATGGCGCAGTTTACAAATAAGTTTAAAAAAATCTGCCTTACTCCCATCTGGAAATAGGGATGGACTCGAACTCGAACTCGAGCCCGAGTTCGAGCGACATTTATGAGTCCCAACGGACTCGGACTCCTCGAACTATCCCCGGACCGACCGGATTTTTCGGACTTTCGATGTTTCCGACATTCGCAAACTCTAAATGTTTGTTTGAGGTATGCAATGGTTAGATAGTGTGTGGTTAAAGCTGCTGCCTTTGGTGTGGGAGTCTAGGGTTCAAATCCTGCCTAGGTCAGCTACATAAATGTTTGGATTTTTATAATACCCTTGTAATATAATAACCTAGTAATATAATATTGTTATTATATTACTAGGTTATATGGTTATGATATTACTAGTTATTTAGGTTATCAATTACAAGGTTATATATTACTAGGGTATTTAATAACCATATAATAACCTAGTAATATAATAACCATATGATAACCTAGTAATATAATATTATTAGGGTATTATATGGTTATAATATTACTAGGTTATTATATGGTTATTATTTACGTGGTATTTAATACCATATAATAACCTGTAATATTATAACCATATAATATTATATTATCATTATTTATATAATATTATTATATGGTTATTATATTACTAGTTTATTAATATCCAAACATTTATATAGCTGTCCCTAGCCAGGATAATCAACCCTGGTCTCCCACCTTATAGGCTGTGCATTTAGCCACTACACTATACAGCTAATACATTGTATGACTTTATTTTTACTAAGTTATCATATGGTGATTATTTGTTTTATTTTACTAAGGTAGTATCTAGCTTATTAGCAAAAGAAACACTGATTTGCTATGTGTCTAATATAGTGTAGTGGTTATATGAACTGCCTTTGACATGGGATCTCCTGAGTTTGAATCCTGGCTAGCCGCAAAATATTTTGTTGATTATTATAATAACTTGTATATATAGCCTAGTAATATTTAACCTTATAATATTACTTATTATCTATTTTTATAAATATTATATGGTTATAATATTCCTAGGTTATTATATGGTTATTATATTACTAGGGTATAATAATACCATATAATAACCTAGTAATATTATAACATATAATTTTATTTACTTATTATTATATGGTTATTATATTAGGTGATTATAATAATCCAACATTTGTATAGTGTCCCTAGCCAGGATTCAAACCCTGGTCTCCCACATCATAGGCAGTCCCTTAAACCATTAATATTTATAAAAATAGATAATAATAGTAATATTAAGGTTATAATATTACTAGGCTATTATATTACAAGGTTTATTATAATAATCTAAAAACTGTATTGTTGGCCAAGCCAGATTTGAACCCTGGACTCCCATGCCAAAGGCAGTTCCTTAAACTACTACACTATATTACATATATAGCAAGCTCCGTTTCTTTTGCTAATAACCTAGATACTACCATAGTAAAATAATAACCATATAATCACCATATATAACTTAGTAAAATATCAAGCCATGTACTGTATTGGCTGTATAGTGTAGTGGCTAAAGGCACTGCCTATGATGTGGGAGACCAGGGTTCAAATCCTGGCTAGGGACAGCTAGACAATAATTAATATCTGTAATATAATAACCATATAATATATTATAAAAAATAATTATTATGGTTATAATATTACTAGGTTATTATTGTATTATAATACCCTAGTAATATAATAACCATATAATATTATTTATAAAAATACATAATAATAATAGTAATACAATATTATATTTTATATAGTACTGGTAATTATAATCAACATTTGGATAGCTGCCCTAGCCAGAATCGAACCCGTCTCCCACATCAAAGGCTGTTGCTTTACCCACTACACTATACATCCCTCGACTGTTCGAATGAACTGTTTGCTGAACCTAGTAGGACTGTATAATGGGAAGGTTCTACATTCGATAATCCGACACTTGCCCTCTGACTGATTTTAAGAAGATTTGGTGACAGCAACGTGTTCCCCAGTCCATTTCCCAGGTGCCACAACCAGTTACAGTAAGTTAGCACTGTTAGTTTTACTGTAATTTACTCGAACTTTTCGAACTATCTCTCCCCCATGATTTGAATGGGTCCGGATTCGAACTTTCGAACTTTCGAACTTTCTTTGAAGTTCGAAAGTTCGAAAACGGACCGAACTTAATATAGTTCGACCATCCTATCTGGAAAATAGGAAGATATATTTCTTGGATAGCGCTTTTACCCCATGCCCAACAGGCTGACCAGCAAGCAAAACCTTTAAGGGCAAATATACTGTTTACCAGCACACCTCCCATAATTCTTGCAGAGCACAAGATTTGCCAAACCCACAATAACCAGCTGGCAAATGTAACTAATATAAATATATTGCCTTTTAGAAAGTTAATGGATTTGAATAATATGCTTAAAAAGGATAACTTTATCACACAGCACAACCAGAAACAGGCAATCCAACTTGGTAAGGCTTGCTTGTCTAAAAATGAATGATTTTGTTGCCGCTTTTTTTGTATAACTATGATTACTATTCCCCAAATGTGCACCCACACACATATTACAATAGTTCCTAATTTTAATGATCATAAAATCAAATCTTTTTATGTTTGTTAACATACAAATATCTCTCATTTAACATTGTCTTTTTGGATTTGCATTCCACACTGCTCTTGCCAAAACATCCATGATTAAAACCTGACCTGTTGGGAAGCAGTTTTTACATGTAACAATACTGTGCCTCGCATTCCTACTTATTGTGAGTTTTACCCAATGAAAGCTCTACCCATAGTCCTCCTTATGGCAGAGATTATCACCTGTGTTAACCATGATACTTTTTTGATGGTGCCTTTAAATATGTTTTTAAATCTAAACTACATTTTAAATTAAAAGGTCACAACCATTTCTATCAGATCAGTCTTTTTCTTATCCCCCATGTCTCAGTAATCGAAATGACGCTAGTTATGTTAATCTAACATTATACACCATCCCTCTTCTATATGACCGTGTCCCAATTCTAATTCCTGGCCTCCACTGGCCTCCAAATAACTCACTTTCTAACCCAATACAACTTTGTTTAAGCCTTCTCCAACCTCTTAACTATAAATTTTCCATTATGGTGCATTCCTTCACGCTATAGAGATCATACTCCAACTTAAAATCAGCCTAGTTCTCTAAAAATTGAAAGTCCCATTCCCACCCCATGATTTTACCAAATAATTACTCAAATGAATTACCTTATTTCTGTAGGACACACATTCCTTCCAAGCCCTGGCCCTTCGGAAGATAGCAAACTGTCCTAATAACAGATTCCCCTATGTCTAATCTAGGTTTTTTCTGTTTTCCAGCTATTAGAAGGAACAGGATTTGGTATTAAAGTGAAATATAGATGTACAAATTTGAATTAAACAACAAAATAAATATACTAACATATAATTTTACTAACGTGTCATAATTATCATAATAATTAAAATCCCGATAAATAAATGAGAAATACAATTCTCTACCAGATTACAATTTCAGCCTGTTTAAATTTAAACATTACAGTAGTAGAGAAAAATCCTCTGAAATCAATTTCTTACTGTGTACAATAAAAATATGTTGGGAATTTAAATTCAAGTCCAAAAATAAAATATTGCTGATGTATTTGTAAAATAGCTGGAAATATAAATCTCCATCTCTTGTTTCATAAAATTTATTTCCATAATATCAGTTTTATACATTTTATCTGTAATTAAACACCCAGTATTGTGATATAAAATATTGCCAGGTACCATTGGAAGAATTTGCAGAATGATAAACGGATCATGATTCCTTTAGTAAAAACATTACATGAAAACAAATGTGTCTGGATGTTAAATACTCTCAGCTCTCAATAAGAACAAAAAAAAGACTTTAATTAACCTACAAGAAAAAGGTTTCTGAAAATTTTTGCACTAAGGGAAATAATTATAATTCTATTCTAATCAAAAACACAAATGATTTCAAAGATAAATAATATTTTTTTTACATTGGAAGCAAAAAAAATACTGTAAGCTGGAGAGAATTAAAAATCCACAGCATGAATTAGATGCTTAAATGCATATGTATGTGAGTGCATGAATGTGACTACCTGTTAGTCAAAAGTTGAGACCCCCCCCAGTTATTTTAAAAATGTAGCAGTCACACAACTGACAGGTTCAAAATCCCGATTTTTAAATAGTCGAACTTCGAGTACGTGATTTCCAAAAAGTTGAGTTCTGAATCCACGCCCTCAAGAGCGAGCTCTGAATAAAGTCCTGAAAGTCTGTTTCCGATCACCTTGGACTGGACCATCCCTCTATAGTATTATATTCATTTAAAAAAGTTTTTCATTTGCTTTTTATACTATTTCTTTTTTTCCACTATTTGTATTTAGGTAAATGTGAAAATATAACACAGGAAGATATGTAATAAAAAGGATAAAATCCATGTTTCAAAGAAAAATTTGTTCAAAACATTTTAAAAAAAACAACATTAAAGGATAACTGTATTGCCCAATGCTTTTTTTTTTTTTAAACTGTTTTCAAAAGAATAAAGGTATGCAGCCCTCCCTATATGTTTTTTTCCTGATTTCGAGCTTCTCTCTGCCTTCAATTAGCCACACTGTGAAGGGGGTGTAACAATTCTGTCTGCCTGTAACTGTCACTCAAAACTAGCAGTGAGAAAACACTACTCCACCCTCCTTGACAGCTTGATTATGTAGGCTGTATCCTAGCAACCAACAATTCAAGTTTGTTGACTGGCAGAGGAGGAGGAGAGAGGTTGTAGCAGACATCCCACTAGCCAATACAAGTGATATGTTAATCATGGCCCTGGGCCATCTAGGAGGCAGCTTTATCACCACTTTGCTGTGTGATATCTAAGGGAAGGCAGCACGGCTGTAAATGAGAGTAAGCGATTTCAGCTGCTGGAAGTGTGGACATGTTAATGGGGGAGATGTTGTTTTTTGGGGTACTGTTGTCCTTTAAAGTTTTTTGGATAGCTTTTTTAGCAAAAAAAAATAGATATCAAATCTAAGAGGAGATAATAATCTATACATGTGACTCCTCATGAACAGAGCATAGCTGCAGTTAAGAGAGCCTGGGAGGGGAACACTGCAGCTGAGAGATTTTATAATCACTTTATTGAAAATAAATAAAAACAAAACTTTTGCATTGAAACAACATTTTATTTGCAGCGTTCAGGTATGGCGATGGGGACAGCCATGACCCCTATATATATATATACAAATATGTTAATGGCTCAGATGAATCTGAATAATTTCTCATGTGTACACATGTATATTATCATGTACATGTGGCAATATTTTTTTTATTTTACAGTCAGTATATTGATGATTCTTTTGTCTTTGTATATTTTCATGCATACAGTTGAGGGCTTTAAAAGTCTGCAAGGGAGCAAACATTGTCTCTCCATAGAAGGAACAATAAACCTACATCACCCCAGGCAGCACCTGGCAAATAGTGGGTGTCCAAACAAGGGGGCATTTATAAAGGAAGGAAAAGCGATATGTCGCAAAAACGGTTTCACGGACAATTAACCTTTATAAATTGCATTAACAGTCTTTTTCGCAACAAAACGCGGTAGGGAAAGCGAAAAATATTCGTTCCCTTATAAAATAGCCCCCAGGTCTTCCTCCGCCGTGCCATAAAAGCTTTGGCATAGGCTTGGGTAAAGTTCGATCCCTTTGCATATTCCATTGGGATGGTGGTATGGGTACTGGCAACATCTAGGATCATCCAATTTGTCAACCTTAGATATCTCAGTTTATCCAAAAAGGATAATGTATCTTTAATGTAAGACCTGCTCTGTACCAATGGCGCAAGAATTCTGTCCCAGGTACCATAGGACAAGAGAGGGACCTTGTGAACCTTTGACAGAGCATACAATACAGATACCACCAGAACCGGAAGGTTCAGGAATTCTCTAGTCCTTTCATAATGCGTATGGCTTCATCCTCTGTAGAGAGAATAACTTCTTCCACAAGTTCCACAAGTGTAGTGTGACCACACACCTCTTGGTATCTGTGGATAACCCTGGGTGCTTGGGTAAATGAGGACATTGCCACTCTGTCCAAAAATATGCAATATACAAGACACAACAATCCTAATCTCAGCAACATAATATTAATTTATCACAAACTGCCATAATATGCAATGCTTCAGGGGCAGACCCCTTCATCAGGCCAGCAGCAAAAACAGAGATGCCGAGATCCCCCTGGATCACAGCGGAGGAGTGCTGCAAACCTGCGGCGAGTGTTTGCATCCGCCCCATGCCCCCCTCCCTTGCCCCCCCGCTGGGAAGGGGCAACAGCCACCCGCTGCTGCCCCTTCCCAGCAGCCCCTCCCAACCCCCATCCCCGCTCGCGGTGTACATATGGAACAGGAGGATGGGGGGGCACTGTTGGGAAGGGGCCACACAGTGGTCATGACCACATGCCGTGCACCCCCTTCCCCAGCAACCCCTCCAAGCCCACTGCCCCACCGCTGGTGGGGAGGGGAAGGGAAGGCCCTAAGAAGGGCCTTTTGCTTAAGGGGTCCCGCAGCTCGAACCCGGCACCCCCCCTCCCTGGCCCTATCAGGGCCTTTGCACACTTACAAGTGCCCTTGCGGCTCTGACAAAAGCCCTTTGGGGCTTATGGGTCCTGCAGCTCAACTGGGACCCCCTTCCACGGGCCTATCAGGGCCCTTGCGGCACTTACAAGTGCCCTTGCGGCCCTAAAGGGCCTTTGGAGCTTAAGGGGTCCCGCAGCTTGAACAGTGAGCCTGCTGGCACCGCCAGACTCAGCGGAGCCGATGTTGCCAGCCGCTTCTTTCTTCAGCCATCTACTGCGATGGCATCTGAGGTCGCGGCAGAGTGCACCTCTTTATATAGGTTTGCAGAAAACCGTAATCCGTTTCTGATATATCTGTTTAAAAACAGATAAAATATTATAGTCCCTATTAAGGACTCTAGAAGTCAGTTTTTTTTTTTACCCACAGACATCCCTTTTCTGAGTTTTAACCACTCTACATTCAATATTCATGTAATTATTTGGAATAATACCTCTATGTTAATTTCTATCTCCTAACTAGCAAAATGTTACACTTACTCATAAGTAAGGAATAACAATAACAAAGGTTGTCATTATATTGACTTAATATTTCCTTACAGCTGCTACTTTAATGTTCAGTTTGGGTCTGAACAATATAATGAAACATTTTGGAAAGAATATCAACCCAGTAACCCAGAGCTGGATGATAAGATGCAGAATCTCAGCAGCCACCATTTTACTCCCCTTACTGCTCAGGTAGGCTGGGACAAATGATACCCCACACAACAGAACACCAACATACTGATGTGATGTTTTTAGCTTCATTAAATCGTCAGGGAAATCCTTGGCTAGAAATGCAACAATGAAACTTAACACATAATGTTCCCATGTAACCAATAATACAGAAAAAAAGTGATAGATCCTTCATTACACAGTAAAATAATGTTGTCCCTTTCGTGAAAATGGATCAGTATCCAGAAATGGTGGACATGAGCCATCCACACTGCAGAGATCACCATCTCACCTAAAGAACATACAGTCCACTAGTATGATGGACAGTTGGGTTCCTACATACTGTCATTTTTGCTCCCAGGCTTTGTAGCATTGAAGCAAATATAACTGTGACAGTTTTAGCCACACAGAAGATACAGAAATAGTGAAAATCACCCCAAATGCTGCTTGTCGGAGGAGACAACATGTATCTGTTGGGTGTCCAATGAATAGAGAGTGTCAGAGGAAACACAACATGAGAGAGATGAGGAGGAGACAGCTGACATTCTGGTTATTGGCTTTCACCATTGGAGTGTCCCAATATTTCACAAAGATTCCAAGAACAGCACAAGTCATGATGAAGAGAATCAAGGCAATGGAAGTTAAACTTGCTCCCAGGGTGTCTGTATAGGAAAGGTAGTTTATAGCTTTAGGGATACAAGCAGTTCTGTTCTTATTAGATGACTCATGTTTAGGACATTTCCAACAGTCTGCAGCATCTGAAAATTAAAACAATAATTAACTTATATAATTTTCCTTTTAAAAATAAAGGAATAAATAAAGATTCCTACTGATAATGAAAACCTATACATATACTGTGTGCTTTATTGTTTTTATAAGTTAGTGTATGATTCTTACTTTTACCTTATTTAATTTGATGCATTGATAAACATTTAGTGCTAGTGCTTCGAAAGCTTGTATTTTCATTCATTTTAGTTAGCCAATAAAAGGTATTATTTTATATCCAAGATGTCTTCACTTTCATCTATGGCTAACACAGTACAATTCTCTACTACTAGATGGAAGAAGAAAAAACTGTTAACTGAGGAAACAGAATGCCTATCGGAATGAACTTCATAGGGCTACTCCATAGACTCCAAAGCCAGTATGAAAATGATTTTCCCTTTGATGTGAGGGATTAGTCCAGAACAGAGTTATTTCTTCCTTTTCAGTTGGAAAGTTTAAACTTCAACTTTAGGTGTAGAGCTTACTGTTTATAGCATTGCCACTTGATTAATCCAATAAATGCTGTGTTTATTTTATTTGTACTCTCCCTGGTTGAGGAGAGATAGGTGGGGGTGTGGAGTATGGAGTTGGAAAGGGGGTAGTTGGGTGGTTTGATCGGTAAGCCATGGTTCAAGTACAGTATGGAGAGAAGTGAAAAGCCTGCTTAATGCTAAAGCCATATGGTATCTGTTATTCAGCATTCTGGAGAAAATTAATTTTCCTCTGGCTAGGTACCTTTACCCTGTCACCCATAGGTGGTGGAGCTCTGGGTGCTGGGTCTAACTAATCAGTAGTGTGGTACAGTTGTTAAAATCCCCATTCATTTTAAAAGCAGATATTTTTATTTAAATGTGTAAGTTGGAACTGTCATACATGATTACATATATAGTTAATTTTGGGTTGAAAAAAGACAATAGTGCAATTCCAACCCCTCCATGCAACATGCCCACACATGATAGTCACTAGCTGTAAAGGTTTGTACACACGTACGATCGAGGGTCCCGACCCGCGACTCGTGATGTGTACGAACGTTCGTTTTGGCCAATAATCTGCCTGTGTATGGGCCCTTTATCGCCCAAAACAGCTGATCATTCGGAGATCCGCCACGACGGTCCCTGGGGCCCATACACGGGCCAATTATCGGCCAAAACGGACGTTCGTACACATTGTGCGCCGCGGGTCGGGACCCGCAATCGCATGTGTGTACGAACCTTAAGAATACTAACAATAATATATATCTTTCTGTGTGCACAAAGCATTTCTTAATATATGTATTTAAATAATTGGGAGCTGTCATATTTTCCTCTTACAATCTATTGTGTTCACAAAGAATTCCTTCTTCACATTTAAGCATGTCTTAAAGCTGCCATAATGTTTATAATTAGAGGTGAACAAAAAAGTTATTTTGTGCCTCCTGTTTTGTAAATTGATTGTTTAACGATTGTTTAAGGATAAACCCTTGTTTAAGGATAAACCCATGATTGTTTAAGGATAAACCCTTGTTCAGTTACCAAAGAGGCAAAACATTAAGGGACAATATATGTCCGGCAGATATCTCACATACAAGCATCATATTTAAAGGCATCCCCAAGAAAGGGAGCTTCCCTTGTTTAAACTGCATATGCTGTGCCTCGATTATTACATTACCCATCCTTTAAAAAGTAACCGGATTAGCCTCAGGGACTACGCCACCTGTAACACCAAACAGGTGGTATACCTTCTAAAGTGTCCCTGTGGATCCTGCTATGTAGGACAAACATCAAGGGAGGTGAAAGAACGGACAAGGAACATAAAAGAGACATTAGAAACTATAAACTAGGTACAGGTTATGGTACTATGGTGTCCAGACATTTCCATGATTTAAAACATGCACATAGCCAACTCAGATGGACTGTATTGGAGACGATTCAGACTCCAAAGAGAGGAGGTAATGTTAATAAACTGTTACAAAGGGTATGTCACTGGATTAGATCCCTAGAAACCCTTGTACCGCGTTGTTTGAAAGAATCATGGTCTCTAAAATGTTACCTTTGAGTATGTTCTAATACTGTGTTTCTGTACTTCCTCCATGGATAATCGTCTGCCTGTAGATGCACATAGTCGTTTATAGCTCTTTAAAAAGGTATGGCTATAGGTAGTGCAGGAGTTATAATCCAGGCAGCATTGTGATATGTTATATATGTTTTGGATAAGGCATCCTTATCTTGTTCTATAGTAGGCCAATGTGGGCATTGCTAATAGCTTATAAAGTGGTAGGCAATTTTTATGCAATTCCACAGGGCTTGATATTATTGTGTAAATACTTGTATCTTTGTTATTACTTCCCCTGTTTTCCCTTTGCACTTCAAAATATGGGACTTGTTCTCTATATCTCTCACTTGAGAGAATAGACTACTATAACTTTGCTCCACGTTGTTGGAATGAAAGCCCTTTCTCTGGACTATTTACCCACAAGTTTGATGGACATTTTGTCACTTATGGATTCCCCTTAAACTTGACCATTGGGAAATTGGGAAGAGGTGTGGCTACCTACAGGAAGTCGGATTGTCACGTCCTGTTTCTAGGTATATGAGTTGGTGTGTTCACTGTTCTCTTCACATTTGAGAAAGAATCCCTGGTCCGAAATATGTTATGTGTGAATAAAAACTGCTGAATTGAGATATCCAAGGAGTCTCTGTTTCTAGAACTGCCTTTTCACTACTTACCTTATTAAATTTCTACATAAATTGGAGGCACCAAAAAATATACCTCCACACTGTTTCTCAATCTTTCCTATTTCCTCTTATTGATTGCATAAATTTGCTAGGTTGGAACATCCGGTCCTCCTCTCTGGCTTTGCCTTAATGCTGTAAGGTACTTGCGTGGTATTGATTGAGTTTGCACATCATAACCATGGACGCCCCATACAATATCATATTATCTGCACACTGGCATACTTTATAAACAAAGGGGTTTTAGTATACATTACTGTGATCACATGAATGAAAAGCCTTCCAACCAAGAGGATGGCCTCTTCCCTCATTTTAAAAAGCCAAAGGGCTGGGGGGAAGTGAGAAACCCTGTTGTATGGATCCAGTGCACAACTATGAGAAATGCAAAAGTTTGCTAATGGTAATTGAAGTAAAAAAGGTTAGAAGTTAAGACCTTCCAGACTGGGGTTACCTTGACGTGGTTGGAAGGCTTTTCATTCATGTGATCACAGTAATGTATACTAAAACCCTTTTGTTTATAAAGTATTCCAGTGTGCAAATAATATGATATTGTATGGGGCCTAGGAATGTGCATTGATTATCTTTTCTATGTTTATAATGTATGCCAGTGTGCAGATAATATGATATTGTATGGGGCCCAGGAATGTGCATTGATTATCTTTTCTATGTTTATAAAGTATACCAGTGTGCAGATAATATGATATTGTATGGGGCCTAGGAATGTGCATTGATTATCTTTTCTATGTTTGTATAAATGTTTGACCAGATCAGTAGCACTTCCGCTAAATGTAGTTGTAAATTAGCCTAATTGGAGCGCTTCCACAATCCTTGTATTGTAGTTTTCTCCTTCCCTAGTTTTGCACAGAATATAAAATCAGTTTGGCAGATGTCAGAGTTAGCGTTTGACAAGTTATTACAGGAGGTTGCGTTGGAATGGCAGGCCCCTTCAGAGACTTGCCTTTTCCAAACTGAAGGATTTCCCCTCTAGGTTTAGTTCCCAAAAAGGAACAAGGAAAGTTTTGAATGATTCATTATCTACGTACAATATACTATCTAACAGGGCCTCAGTTAATGACAGGATCAGCAAGGAGGAAGCTTCAGTAACTTATGTATCTTTTTAAAGGGCAGTAGACTTTGTTAGGCAAGCAGAGGCAGTGGCTCTCTTGGCAAAGTCAGATATCGAGTCAGCCTTTCAATTTTTACCAGTGCACCCAGAGTGTTTTCATCTGTTGGGCTGCAAATTGGAAGAGCAATACTTCTACGATGTGCCTGCCAATGGGTTGTTCTATATCTTGTTATTTCGAGGTCTTTAGCTCTTTTTTCGAGTAGCCAGTTCGCCACGAGACAGAAACATCATCTATTATTCACTATCTGATGACTTTCTGTTTGTGGCTCTTATCTATTCTGGGCAGGACAGAATATCGACCTGGTGGAAAAAACCTTTGCTTTTTGGCAGTGGATTTTCACTGAAAGGGGATTCAAGGATTACTGTGGTGCCAAGTTTTACCTGAGTTTGTTGAAATCCACTAAAAGCCTGACAGCTGAGAAGGAGCTGTGAGTTGAGCGCCGGTAAGGTAAGTCTTGCACTGTTCCTGGCCAATGGCCATTCTATTATTTATAGGGAGGTGGGAATAAGCATTATCAACTCCCTGTGAATAATAGAGACAGATTTTTTTGTACATAAAATCTGTTTAGCATAACTTTAAAGCTGGGTACACACGATTAGATATTTCGGTCCGATCGACCGATAGTTCAGTGTATCGGTCGATCGGACCGAAATTATCGAATCCGAATGTGCCCATGTCCGATCGACCGTTCGTCCGAATCGGACGAAAGGACGATCGGACAGGGTGGAAAACCTCGTCCGATCGTGCGGTCCTCTATGGACCGCACGATCGGTCGCGGTGACTATCGGACGCGGCTGCTTTTGCCGCGACCGACAGTCCTTCCTCCTGGCCGACCGTTCGAAAGTATCGAACGGTCGGTCAGGAGGAAAAATCGCTAGGTGTGTACCTAGCTTAAGGGACTAAGAACCATCCAACTGTTAAATTTTAACATCTTCAGATTGTAAGCTCTTAGGGGCAGGGATCTCATTCCTAATGTGTCATGGCTTGCCACACTTGTATCAGTTGTGCGTACACCCCTGGCAATGTCGGCCATTTTCGACAACTCAAAGTTGGCGAATTGAAATGGCCGAGATTAACTGCCCCCGCTGGAGGGTCCCTCCACTGCTGGGAAGGGGTCGGGGTGGGGGGCAAGGGCGGGTGGGCCCCTCTGAGGAATGCGACCACCCGCGGCGATCCTTTCCCGGCATCCCCTCCCAGCCCCCTGCTCCGGGATTCGCGGTGGTATTGTACTTAGCCCATTGCATTAAGTGCATTATTGCTGCAAAGATAGTTGAAATTACCACGCACATCGCTCGCCATTATAAATATGGCAATAGTGGTATTTTTCCCCGCTGTGATGTGCGGCGGTAATTTTACACTAATTGCTGCCGTTTATAAATATGGCCCTTTGTTTTGTTTTTTTACTCTCCATATAGACCCAAGATTCCAGGCTTGGTGCTAGATAGTATAATATAGTATAGTATTTGAGGTTGAATAAAGACATACATCCATCCAGTCCAACCCATTTAGCAATACCCTCATTAAATGCCTAACTGTTGATCCAGAGGAAGGCAAAAAAACCCCACCAAATTTATGAAGGGGGAAAAAAATCCTTCCTGACTCCAAGTGGCAATTGGAAATTTCCCTGAATCAACTCACTTTATGTATCAATACCAGTAACTTGTAACATTCCTTGTTTGCAGAAACTCATCCAGCTTTTTATTAAACTGACCAATGAACCTGCCATAACAACGTCCACTGGAAGACAGTTCCATAGCTTTACCGTTCTCACAGTGAAAAACCCTTTCCAAACTTGCAGACTAAAGCTTTTTCTTCAAGTCTTAAGGGATGGCCTTTATATAGATAAAAATATATTTGGATCTGTTTTATGGACAATTGGGGCAGACATAGCCTGCATTACTATATTGATTTATTGTGGGGATTAAAGGAAGGATCTAAATTCGAAGGTGATTTAAATTCCAGAAGAACATTCAACAAAATCCAGGTGAGTAGTTGTTACTACTGGGAATACAATGGAACAACCTATCAGGAGAATTTCTGTAGGACATTTTACAGTTTATTACATAGGTTAATACCTACTTTGGGATATATGGTTACAACTGGAGAGAGTTATATATACTCAACTTAAGATATTTTTCAGAAAAGTACCCACAAGGAGTCTTCTATGTCAATACTAGCTTCTGGATTATTCTTTGGATGTCTTAAGAGTTTATTATATTTTATTATATATTATAATAATGACAATACAAGAAAGATTACTTATATCTGGATCCAAGGACAACATGAACCTTTTTTTTGCATTATACACACTGGGCATTATATGAACAGATTTATATATTGGATATCATATAAATATAATGATGTTGTTCTTTGGTATAAAGAAAACCTTTTGGATTTATTGATGTTTTGGTTGAATTTCCTTCTGTCTAATCCACAGTCCAGGGACCTCCTAATAACTGCAAGGGGGTGAGAGACCTCCATATAACCGTGAAATTCCGACATACCCGATTAAACCAACCAGACCATCCAACATACACAATTACGCAGAAAAAAAAATATTGGATGGCGTTGGATGGTAATAGTGTGTATGTGTTTGTTTGGGCTGCATTCATCAATCCTGGCAAATGCATACACACGTTGTGATTATTGTCCGAAACAGCAGTTTGTTACGGGTATGTCACTGTACAATATGGACCCCCACCCCAGTACAATATGGAGCCCTCCCCAGTAATGAATGGTACCCCCAGTATAGGATGAACCCCCACCCCAGTACCATATGGACTCCAGTACAAGATGAGCCCCCACCCCAGTACAATATGGAGCCCTCTCCAGTAATGAATGGTACCCCCAGTACAGGATGAACCCCTACCCAAGTACAATACGGACCCCCCCACTCAGTGCAATATGGACCTTCACCCCATTACAATATGGACCCCCACCCCAACACAATATGGACCGCCAGTACAAAATAGACCCCCACCCCAATACAAAATGGAACCCCCAATAAAGGATGGGCCTTCTCCCCCCCAACACTGTATACAAAGGATGTTGTCATATATATATAAAAAAAAACTATATACAAAAAACTATATAAAAAAGAGTTACTGACAATTCTCCTTCCACCATCTCCCCACCCACTTTCCATTCTGTAACTTACAAGGAGGCAGCACCCCTGCACTGAAGAAGAAAGATGGCAGACAGGCAGCGGTGAAAATAATGTTTTCCCTTTACCGGTAAATGTCCACGAGCAGCCACAAGAATTGTGAGTGCTGCCCGCCTGACTCCAATACACCTTGAAGTTGCTTTAACTCCACTTCTGCTTATTAAGAGTCAGGAGTCAGCACACACACAGCACACACACCCTGCTGCTCAGCATAATGTATGGCTCCAAGTCAAGGAAGGAAGTCAGTGGAACCAATCAAAACACTCCCACAGTGCACAGCACTATTCATTACTTGCTGCCTATTGGTCCTCTGAGGCTCCTCTCTTGTGTCAGCAGGTGATTAACAGTCCAGCAGCAGCCAATAGAGAGAGAAGAGGAGTGAAGGGCTGGTGAGGTACAGTGTCAGTGCGAATATTACAGAGAGCAGACTGAGCAACCGCAGCAGCAAAGTGGTGAATCTTTCCATCATCTGTTGCCTTTCCCTTCGCCTACTACTGTGACAGTGACACTGTTTTTTGTGTAACAATATAAATCTTTTCTGCGTGTCAGGGAGTTTTTTGAGCCTTTGGAGTAGGTGCTGGGCCTTGCTGGGTGACCTGGGCCTTGCTGGGTGACCTGGGCCTTGCTGGGTGCCTGTCTTTTCCATCTCAGACTATTGCAGTGAGATTTATGTGTCAACATGTTTTCATGCCCTTTAATAACATTCTATTAGGGCGATGCACCAACGGGCGCATCGCTCCTGATTTGGAGTTGAAGTTGCGCTAAGCGGAGTTGAAGTTGCGTGTCTAACGCGAAAGTTAACAGCGCAGCCGCCGCAAGTGATGTTATATGCCGAAATCGGCAGTTTATTGCGGCACTTTCAACGCCAGCTAATAGCTGGCGTTGAAAGTGCCGGAATAGAACAGCGCCAAGTAGCGATGTTCCAAGTGCCGCTATCGGCATATAAAATCGCCATGCTGTTTGCACCGGGTTGCCGATAGCGGCGCTCGGTGCATCGCCCTGTAGGTATCTAAGGCAGGTAAGAGATAACACTCTTGTTGGCACTGAATCCACATACACATGAGATGCTATTTCCACTGTCAAATGCTGCGATCAGTTGATTAAACAGAAATATTGCCACATGATGTCTACTTAATTGCTGTCTTTACCTCTATTAGATGCACAGAATGTTATTAGTTTAAAGGAGAACTAAACTGAAATTGTTATACTCCATAGTCTGAAAGCATCCCCCCCAAGAACACCAATAAACTGTGACTAAATGACTCTTATTGAATTTTCCCTAGTAACAGATATGATGTAGTTATATGGTTAGATTAGCTTTAGTTAGTTTGTTAGGTTAGTTAGGACTAGTGATGGCCCGGTTCGCATATCCGAACCTGGATCCGCAGCAGATTTCCCTCGTTTGCGAATGGCGGATATCGTTCGCATTCCGAACTTTTCCGAACCGCGTTTTAGAAAATTTTCGAAATTACGAGAAATCCTCGTAAATTCGAAATTTTGTGAATTTTTCACATTTTTGGACAGAGCAAGCTACATTTTCGGGTCCATATTTCCGAAGAATCCTTGTATTTTCGAAAAATCCTCGTAATTTCGAAGAATCCTTGTATTTTCGAAGAATCCTCGTATTTTCGAATGCGGATTTTGCCGAACTTTTATTTTAAAGTGTCCGCTCGCGGATTTTCGAATTTTCAAAATTTTTCGAAAATTTGCGGATCCTCGAGCGGACCAGATTTTGCGAAGTTCGGACATCTCTAGTTAGGACCCTGCTGAAAGAGTCTACCTTGACGTGGTGGAAGGCTTACAAATCTTTTGGCTAAAATCTTTTATACTACAGAAAGTACGGGATTTCTAGTGTATTGTAACAGTTGAACCAACATGTATAGCACAGGCTACAAAATAAGTTATTTTAAGAAAAATATCTGTTTCTAGTAATTTACATTATTGGTAATTGACTGTCTGATGAACTGTTTAAATACCTATGTGATAGGGAGTTCAAAATCGTCAAATTTTACCAACGCCCACTAGTGAAGTCATGGGCATGGACAAAGCCTTGGCTTGTAATATGGTGTCCCTGGACTTGTAATATGTAATTTATCCAGTATTTAAGATGACTGTTAGTCATGTATGGCATCCAGTTCCTAAGATGAACGTTAGATAATATATATGCCCTCCTTTGTGTAAGAAAGTAAGGCCTTCCATTTAACATGGGATGTGACAAGCTCTGTGGCATTTCACAACTGTTTCTCCTCTGGTTTTCCACATTTCCTCTGGTTTTCCATAAGGAACATGGATGTAAGGTAAGGATTTTTTTAACACTGCAGAGTGAGGCCAGTATTGGGGCAGGTTTTAGAATTAGGGTGGACATGCCCTTTAAAGGACATGTACATATTTCTGAAATATGATTGGTTACTGTATAATCATATGGTTGCAAGCATTGAAAACTGACCAATCTGAATTAGATTAGGTCCTTCAGCAAACCTATATAAAGAGGTGCAAACCCCACAGAGCATAGAAGTCATCGCAGTTGATGGCAGAAGAAATAAGAAAGAAGAGATCAGCAACATCGGCTCCACTGATGCCGCCAGTGCCAGTCGTGTCACTAGCAGCCACAGCGACACGGCCTGTTATTGGTGACATCAGTGGGGTTGGTGTTGCCGGCTGAGAAGAAAGAAGACTACAGATCAAGATGCTAGCAACATCAGCTACGCTGAAGAAACAACAAATGGAAAGAGTATACAGTCAGATAGAGGTTTTATTAACCTTTTGTCAAAGGTTTTATTAACCTTTTGAGTTCCTCTGGGATGAAATATGTGGGATCTACCATATTGATTGACTCAATGCACTTGACGTGAGATAAGTTGAAAATTAATGTTGCCATTATAGATATAACCACTGAGAGTCAAAATGCCACTCACATTCATGGCACTAGGGTACATGGTCATTTACAGACTAGGGGATCAGATTTGTTTTTGTTCTAGTGAACTAAACAGCCACATCCCTGATCAAATGTTCACACTATATCATGTGTCTGGAATGGTGAAGGAGAGAATTACACTTTTTATTATTTGGAATTGTACTTCTATTTTAATTTCTATCTCCTAATATAGAGATGTTACACTTGCTCAGTATAATGGATAAAAATAAGTTTATCGTTTATATCGATTTAATATTTTCTTACAGCAGCAGCTTTAGCATTTAGATCAGGTCTGCTCATCAATGTTAGAGTGGAAAATCAGGACAACCCCCTGGCCCCAACATTTGCATCTACCTTCTATATATGAATATGCCAGGAAGGGGGACTTTGCTGGAACTTTGAAAAGTAAACCACTGGCAGGTGTGTAAGAATTAAGAAATTCTATCAATCAAATCTGTTGCAGGGTATTTGACCAGTAAAATCAGCCTTGTCTGCTAGTAACATGTCAATTATATAAAGGTTGTTTTTAAGGAGGGGACATTTTTTTTTTATTCAAGAACACCATCATATGAGGGCCCCAACCAGTTTCAAAACATTTGTGCCCTCGATACCACTGGGCATGTTTTAAACTGAGGGGTTAAAGTTGGGCTAATAACTTTTAAACAGGTGAGCACGTGTTTAACCCCTCCCTTGCGCCTGCTGTGGCAGGTATCATAGAAGACACCCATGCACACCGAAAAGGTATTTAGTAATGACATTTCCGCTAATAGCTGGTGTTAAATTCACAATGGGATTTCTGGATTAAATCGAAGAATAACATTTAAACCAGTGTGATGTGGCTTTGGGTAAATGAGGCTCTGTTTTATAACTGTAATACACTCCTTAGTACAGTCCCAGTACTTTAATACAACCCCAAGGGATTTGGGATACTAATTAAAAAAAAGTGAGTGAGGTGTCTGTGTTGCTGCATGACTTCAATCCATACTTGTTTTACTCATATCCCCCTCCCAATCTTACCTCCTTTCACCTGACCAGAGCATTGCTTTAGTATTACTATGAGGCACACATACCATCTGTCCCTATTCATGTATTCAGCAAAAATTATAACTAGGCACTTTTGACTGACAACCCAATTTAAGATGGTCAGATTGGATATCTAATGAAATAGGGGCAGATCAACAAATAGTTGGGAATAATTATTATTTCCAGTAATGGCAATTGTAAAAAAACCTGTTTTATTTTCTTTTGTAAAAATGTTGTTCATTTTCTGAACAGAAAAGTCCCACGGTACAGTGATAGATATGAAGCGTTGTAGAGTCACGACAGAATTAGACCAGAAGTAGCTCGTGCAGCAATTAACTGTAGCACATTATAGGAATCAGTCATGATGTGGTCTTTAGAAATGTTTGTTTTTTAAAAACTTTTTTTAGTTGAATTCATAATTACCCCAGTGTGAATTATACAACTTCTTATGGACACAACATCAAGATGATGAATATGAAGCCACCACCCAACTTGACATTGTGAATGGATTTTCCTACCATATCTTCAGGTCTTAAAAGGAAGATTGGGAATATTACTGTATCGAGCAATGAGAGTCATTTATATATTGACAGCAGTGATGATTTGTGGGCTCCGCACTTCAACACAGTAAGCGTTCATGATCTCTATATCAAATCAATTAGTCCAACTGGTTTGTGAATATACTAAAAATATATTGTAAAAATTTTGTATTAACATGATTAACTTCAATGCAAAACAGCCAAAAAATTAATTGTCAAGAACACACACCACTTAACGAGAGTGTATGTTATAAAACATTAACTATATTACTATATATATAGTCCCAACAGACTCTATCTTCTCTGCGCATGCGCAAGTGTGATGCTCATAGAAGACAAAGTCCATCGGGGCCTCTCAGACTACGCGTCAGAGGAGCGAATGATTGGGCAAGTACTTTACCTTCTCTCCGGCTCCTGCAGGTCTTATAAAGAATGGGGGTGTAAGACACAGCTCCTTTACCTCTCCGTTCTTCATAAAACTAAATGCCACCATTTTGTTTATACCAGTGGAGAACCCTTTAGGGAACGCCCCATTTATATTTATCTATAATAATTAGAGCATTGCTTGACTGTTTATTTCATGTAACTACTTTTTTTATTATCTGTATAATTGCTTGTCTGTAAACTGTGTGTTTTTTTTTATGAGCCGGTTTTCATGCCCAAATAGTGCTTTATAAATTAAAGGGTATCAATTTTCAAAATGGCATAACGGCCAAATACAGCTTCATCATAAGCTCCTCTAACCCGGCCGAACAGTTGAAAACTCTCTCCACAAAACTATGCCAACATGGGGGAAATTCCAGAAAACGTATACAACTGGACAAGTTTTTCCCGCACTTGGAAGGCACAGACATGCAACTGGACTCAGTCCCTTCGTCTCTCCGATACCACAGAGAGAACTCAGGGAGGAACCCCACTAACTCCGGCTATATTGGAAACAACAGCTCACTTGCTTTTCCAAAAAAATCTCCGACTCCCTCACCAGGGAGCTACAAAAGGCCTAGTGAACTGCGCATGAACTAACACAATTAGGTGATAGAACCAGCCGCACGGAAACCGTATAGATGACCTCACCACATATGTACAAAAAATGGACTCCACTCAACTCAACCTCCAAACCGAGATTGAGCTACTCGCTTCCAGACAGAAGACCATGAGAATGGGGAAAGGAGGCAAAACGTGAGATTCAGAGGAATCCAGACTCTTGTAAAGGACGAAGATCTACAAACTTACTTAAAAGACTTTTGCAGACAGACAGCCCCACAGATCCCAAAAGAGAATGGGGATGGATAGGGCACACAGGGCTTGGGGCCCAAACCACAACCAAAATATGGGGCCTAAGTCGTAATCATATGCCTTCACACTATACTAACCAACCAAGAAGCCCTGATGCAAGCCTCCCAAACCAACCCTCCATGGATTATAGGTACCTCAATACAAATATACAGTGATCTCTCACCAGTGACTTTGCTCAAAAGGCGACAGATTGACCGGTCACGGCAGTGCTGAGAGACCACCACATCGCATACAGGTGGGGATTCCCATTCCGTCTGCCGGTCTTAAACGCAGGCCACAACTGTCAGCCACGACGCCAAAGGAGGCCATTCGCATGCTGCAAAAGCTAAACCTTCTGCTACCCACCAAAGATAACCCACCTAATCCACCAAGGAAGTACCAAAGCGGAATGGGAGAAACTCCCACAAAGATCCTCTACCACCTTGAGACCTCCATCGACCCTCTTGGCACCCTTAACCAACACAGGAATACCGGACAGAGACAGATGAAAGCCAACTAAGCCGGTCGCACCCATCAAGGCCCTGATCCGACTAACACTACCACCGGGTGGTAACATTTTCCACTCCATACCTCCTTCACTATCCCTTTCAATTGACTCTATTACCTATCTACATCTACTCTCCCCTTTGTCTATCCTTATTGTATACGCTCCCCATGTTAGGAGAGCACCCATAAAATAGACGTTGATCTCGGCCTGTGCTGTTCTTAGAACAACCCCCGGATATCACTGTTAAATCTCTCGCTATCCCACAGATTCCGGCCCTACATATACAGAGATCAATATACTCCCAAAAGTAATATTGAGAACCCCAAATAACTCTGAAAGATTCAACCTAACATCTATGGCGCTCTTTATGGCACCATATTCTAACCCTATAAGGGTTTTATCCACTGTTTTTTTTTATTATTATGCTGCTTAAAATAGTGTAATTGCTTAACCCTGATATGTTAATATGCTTTCTCTCTTATAACTCCAATTGTATTGCTAAGCTAAGATACAAATATGTAATTCACGGTACATGTGCATCTTTCTGTATTATGAACAATTATGGTCAAGATTGTTTTCACATAAATGTTAAGGGTCTGACCACGGTACCAAACGCTGGTTACTTTTGAAGGAAGCCATGTCCTTAGACGCAGATGTTTATTCTTCCAGGAAACCCACATTACACAATCTGATGCTTTTAAATTCATAAAACATATGTACCCTATGGTAATTGCCTCAGCTACAAGCAAACGTAAAGCAGTGTAGCTATTTAACTAAAAAACTGTCCACTTTCTATCCAGCACTCCTGGCTTTGCCCCATGGGCAATATATTATATTTCAATTTTTTTCAATGCACAACCCATCGTTCTATGTAATATTTATGCCCCTATTGTTGGACAGACATTTCTCTCCAAAACACTTCATAAATTGTCAAATATAGTCTGCCCAGTAAATTTATAGGAGGGGATTTCAAACTACATTTCTCCCCCGCTCGACAAACACCACCTATTCCCCAACTTATAAGGGCAGAAACTATAGCCCTTTCAAGGAAATTTATGCAACTGATAAGATCACACAACCTATTTGATGCCTGGAGAATTGACCCCCCCAAGGAGAAGCAAACTCCTTCTACTCCGCGGCCTATAAAATGCACTCAGAATTGATTATTTTTTTATTACCAGCCCACCTTAAAAAAGCTTATCTCCTCTAACATTGGGCAATTTCTTTCTTGGTCAGATCACTCCCCAATAGAGCTGCAAGTAAAATTAGTTTCCCAGAAACCCGCTCCTGTCACTTGCACCTTAATGAAACCTTGCTGAAACGAGAAAAGGTAATAAAATCCTCAACAACAGCTCTACAACATTTTTTTGATACAAATCTGTACAGGTAGCAAAGGAATTTACCAAAATTTTACCAACTATATACATCAATAGCTTTTTGTAGTTTACAAAAAACTACAACCAACCACTACACGGAAACTCTCTCCAAATACTGCACTCCTGCAATCTACCAAACTAACAACATCAAACATTCAATACCTCAACCACCCTATAACCGACGCAAAATAGACTACACCATCTTACACATGTCCACAGGAAAAACCCTGGACCTATGGATACACATACCTATACTTCAAACCTTCAAACAACCCTCCTACCCCAACCTAACACGACTATATAATAGCTTTCTGAAGAAATCATGTCCCAACCCAAATGTCACATTCCTACCTCACAGTAATTCCAAAACAGGGCAAAGACCATTTATTATGTACCAGCTACAGACCTATTGCCCTCCTAAACTCTGACCTTAAAATATACTCCAAAACACTCTACAATATATTAGGCGCCATCCCTAATACATGGAGACCAAGTGGGCTTCATAAAAGTCCGCCAAGCGCTGATAACAACCGTAGTTCGACAGAATAAGGTTGGAATTCTTTTGAGTGCTCTCCCTCATGGGATTTTGTGGCACCTTTCTACATGGGACTTAGCCCTATACAAATTTCCTTCAATGCAGGTTAAAACTACCAAGCTCCCTGTCCTCTCCCTTCCCAGTACTTATGGAACCCACCAGGGCTCCCGTTTTCCCCGTCTATTATATGCACTTTGTATTGAGCCCCTCGCCGCTAAAATAAACTTTCTAAGGACATCAAAGGCATACACACCGGCAACACCACCAATAAACACTATTATACGCAGATGACGTCCTACTCCTGCGTCCAAATACAACAATATGGAGCACACTCAGGCTACAAATTAAACATGATAAGACAGGCCCTTCCTTCTATCTATCGCCTTCACACTAAAACTATTACAGATTAATTCCCTACTGTTGGAAATAGAACAAAACTCACCTACCTTGGCATCCATCTAACCACACACTTTTCCACACTATATGAAGCTAACTACACCCCCGATGTTTGTCACCATTAGATCACAACTAATGCCTTGGCAAACCCTATATCTTTCATGGATGGGCCATATAACTGCAATCAAGATGTCATTCTACCGAAACTCCTATATCTTTTCTCCACACTACCAATAACCTGCTGGGCTGAAGTTGAACATAACAGGATATATCCCTATCACCCGCTGGACCTACTGACCAGCAAAAAAAGTTAACCCCACCCCAACCTTTACTTTCCTCTATGCAGTGGTCCAAGACCCTATGGACCAGACTTAAAGGAGAACTAAAGTCCCAAGACAACTTGTCCCAATAGAGAGACACTTCACAACGAACAACAAGCTGTGTCTGCTCCTGCTGATGCTGGCTGATTATGAAAATAACCTGTGTGTACTAAGGGTCTCTCCATAATTCACCTTATCTGGGAACACCCATCTAATGTCCGCCGGACACTACACAGGAAACTGCAGTCTTGCTTCTGAAGCTCACAGCCAATCATGTTCAGCTCAGAGTTCCCTCCCTCTGACACAGAACACAGATACCAGTGCAGTTTTTGTGTAAACACATTAGAAATGCTCCTGTCCCTAACAATGATAAATTCCTATGCTTTACATACAAAAAAAAAATTAATCTTTGCAGTGTATGCTTTGCTAGCATGATGAAAGAAACAAACATTTAACATTTCAGCAAAAAATAAAAGTAAGTATGGGGAATCGAACCAGCAACCTTCTATTCTGTGTCTTTCTAAAAAGAAAGCTTTCTACCACTAGGCCACAAGGGCTAAAGTAATGGACTAGTACATATAGAGTCTTTATCTTTTGCTAGACACATAATAAAAACAAAAAAAGGGAACATGGGGAATCGAAACCTGTGTCCCAATAGTCTGTTTTTTTCCTAACCCAGCACTTTAGCAGAGCACGCCACAGGTGAACTCTCAATCAATGAAGTAAATGTCAGTAAAATCAGTACACTGTTTTTGTATGCTACTGGAAGACTGTCAGCATTCACACTGGTGTGGTAAATAAATAACAGAGCTGCTATATATAAAGATTGTACATATGTAGAAACTTCATATTTTTCTAGAAACATGAAACAAAAAAGCACTAAACTCAGGCAGTAGACCATTTATATTGTTTCATAAGTACTAGGGGATTTGAACTTGTGACTTCTTGGTCTGATTGTTTCTAAACACACAGCATTTACATGGGGCCCACCAGCAACTCAACTGTGATTCCAGGTACATTTAGAGGCTTTATCTTTCCATAGAAAGAGATAGCTAGCAACTCTGCACATAGAGACAGGAATGCTGGGGTCAGGGGGCATGGCTCTTTGAAGCCACATGGGCTATAGTTGTACTGGCAACAAGATGAGAGCCTCCTTTGTTACAGATCTATTACTCATTCTACTAAATGCAAATAACTAGCGAAGAATCTTTCAACGTGTAGGTGTTCTGGGGAGAAAAACTTTCACATTAGGATCTGAAAAACTGAAGTTTTTCTCCTTTAATAAACACACACACTTTTCAACCATCCTCAAGTTTTTACCGCTTACACAAGACACAACCTCATCATCCACCATCACAAATCATCAAATCATACAAATCCACAAACCATGGACAGCAGCAGGCCTATTCAGATACTATGATATAACTGACCCAATACAATCTCTCCCGTGACCTACTGAAGAGGACCCCAACACTATCTGCCTAGACGTGGCTAACCTACCCACCGACTTCACAAACAACACCTGAACTATCACTAATGGTGGAACTTTCCCCCACCTCAATCCTTTTGAACAAATTGTAGCAAAAGGACACAACATAAAGGACTTATATCCCTCCTTTACTCACGTTTTCTAAACTCCCTCCCAAAAGACCTATACACAAAACACCATACATGCAGAAATGGGAAAGAAATTGGGGGAAGAACTAGACATAGAAACGTGGGAATCGGACTGGGAAGATGCTACCAAAACCTCAATATGCACCACTTAACAAAGAAATATTTATAAAATAATAATGTCTGGTACTATACACGCCAAAGACTTCCTGCAAATACCATTGTCTGTTGGAGATGTGGGAGGAGAGGGAGTTCTATGATACACATCTCTGGGAATGTACCTTACTGACCCCATTTTGGGACATAATATTTGTCCACTTGGAAAGTGTTCCCATGCCACTCCCTAAGTCACCCAAACACACACTATTTAGGAGCAAGATTCCCAAACCTAACCAGAAAAACACTCTGGTCAGACACATCTCACAACAGTTAGATGCCTGATTCTGAAATACCGGAAAACTATATATATTCCCACTAAATGGGAATTCTTAGTGAGAATCAAAGATGTCCAAAACATGGAACTGCTACGACCAGCCACCCTTCATGGAACCATGAAAAAACATAAAATCTGGGCACTGTGGGACACCTTCTCCAATCATGAGTCGGATCCTTGTTACAATAAATAAACAATGTTAATGTTAATATACAAATGTGAATATTTTTGACCGTATCATACTTATACACAATTTGGAGCAATGCTGTTACTAAGGCATGTAAAGCTTGAACCCCTTTACCCCTTTTGTTATATGCACCCTTCTTTTTTTTTCTCTCACCCCTCTATCTTTTATTTTTATTTCCTGGATTGTTTATATTTACCTCTGAACAGAAGTTTCTGTCTGTTTTGGTCCAGCAGCCATCTTGGATTTTTTTTTTTTTTTAATAAAGTCTATTTTGCCCTTTCAAATTAGTTTTAATTAGTTCTTTTTATATATTCAACCTTGGAGGTGTCTCCTTGTCCAAAATATATATTGGTTACCACAGTAGAGTTGAAACAAAGAACAGTTGTGCAGGATTATTGGGCAAGAGAGATAGGGAAATCTCTGCTTATTTAAGCTTGGTAGATAGACATCTGAACTCTCATTACATAAACACAATGAAAATAGTATGCTAGAAAATATCACCATTTAAATATTATGATGGGAAAATATATTTAAAATATATTTAAAATAATAAAAATAATAATACTAATGGATATAAAAAATATATAGGGATAAATAAATAATATATGCAATAAATGTAATACATCCTCTCACGGTGATGATCGGACTTTTTAGAGGAAACTCCATAAATATATTTCCTTTTGAGACCTTTGGGTGCTAGGGTGTCTAATTTAAAGATCCTTCTGTCCTCTTTCTGGATAAGGCTGCCTGTATATCTCCTTTCCTTTCCGGGGGTGTCAATCTGTCTATACCGAATAAAGAGATAGTGTTGTTATCTGGGCAGCATAGGGAGAAATGTTTTGGGAGTGGGTGGTCTTTTTTTGAGGATGCCATTAGTATGTTCTCGGATCTCTGTTTTTTTTAGTTCTGCCTGTGTTCTACATATTGTTTTTCCGCATGTACATTCTATAACGTAGACCACATTGGTGCTGTTGCATGTAATAAGTTTTCTTATTTCGAATTCTTCATTTGTGCTAGAGATTTTAAACATCTTCTCTTTCTATTCTTAGTGTTTACACCCTACACATTGTCCACAGCCCAAAAAAACGTTTGGATATCACTTAGCCAGGTTTTGTGTTAGTGTTTTTCTTTTTAGGTGGCTAGGAGCTGGGTGGTCTCTCAATGTTTTGGATTTTTTATAGATGATTTGTGGGTTATCTGGTTTACTGTATTTTATTTAGAATGTTATCATTTTAAGATATTCCATGCTTTTTAACATTTTCTTGAATTGTCTTGTATTTCTGTTGAATTGGGTAGTGAATGGTAGTTGCATAGTTACTTGTTTTGACGTATTTTTAGAAGGTCTTAAAAGGTCTTGTCTGTCAATTTCTCTGATGTCTTGTTGTAGTTCACTAGTCTGTCTCTGGGTAGCCCGATTCTCTGAATTTATTGACAATCTCACTTGATTGGGTGTCATAGTCCTCCATTTTTGCCAATTCTTCCTTATCCTTTTTATTTGATTTGACGGTATATTGATAACCCTTTCTTTGTGGCAACTATTTCTAATAATATATGAGTTAGAATCTACTGGTTTGTAGTAAGTGCGAGATTTAATCAACTTGTCTTCTATGAAACATTCCAAATCTAAAAATATAATTTTGTCTTTGCTTTAGAGTGTGTGAACTGCATGTTAATTTCATTATTATTTATCCATAGTAAGAACTCCTCTAATTTGTCCTGCGGGCCTTTCCATATTATGAGTATATCATCTATATATCTTTTCCAAAATACAATATTTTTCTGCAAATTGGCTTATGTATATCATCTCTTTTTCCCATTCAGATAGAAATAGATTGGCATAGCTAGGAGCAAAACGAGTACTCATCGCCCCTTGAGTTTGTAGTTGTATTATGTCCCGAAAAATAAAGTAGTTGTGGGTCAGTATGAATTGGATGCTTTCTTGACGAAGTTCCTTTGTATCAGTGTAGTTCATCGCTCTTGTGAGTACATTTAGTACTGCCTTTACTCCATCTTGTGCTTAATATTAGTGTATAGGGAGCACACCTCATACTGCACCATATGTAGTTGTTCCTTGCACTCATTGGTTTTAACGTATTGATTATATCTGTGGATCTCTTGTGTTGATGGGGTTTGAGACACATATGGTTGGAGTATTTTATTAATGTATGTGAAAGGTTGCTTGATAGAGAACCAATACCGGAAATGATTGGCCGTCCTGGAGGGTTTGAAGGTTTTTGTGGATCTTTGGTAAGTAATAGAATGTTGCAATTCTGGGTGCTTATTTGTAGAGTAATTAAATTCAGTATTCCTTCCTGTTGCACAGTTTTCAGTAGGATGTTGTAATCTTTTTTGAAATTTTCTGTTGGGTCCATCTGGAGCCGTAGGTTCTTTTGTCTCCCAGAAGACGTTCTGCTTCCTTATATAGTCTTGTCTGTTCAAAATCACTACTCCCCCCCCCCCCCCTTGTCAGCTGGTTTGATGATTATTGAATAATCTTTTTCTAGGTCTTTTAGGGCTTCCTTTTCTTTGTTTGTGAGGTTGTTTATTCTGGATGGTTTGATATTCATTTTACGTATTTCTCTACCATGTTTTCTTGGAAGGTGGCGATAAACTTTCCTTTAGATTGTAGTAGTATGGTTTGAAGTTGTCTTATTATAGTTTTGGTAATTGCCAAATAATATATTTTACCGGTATTTTCATAGTCCTTTCTATCTCTTGCTAGCTTTTTCTGTTTTACTTGTATAGTCTCTTTATTTGTTCTCTCCAATTTCTCATATAGTTGTTTCTCACATTTTGCCTTTAATTCACTATTGGTGTGTGATGTGATTTTTTTCTTTAAGTTCCGAGATTTTGTTATTGCTTATTTTTAATTCCTCCTCATGTTCTTGAATGAGTTATCCATTAGTTTAATAGAAGTTTTCTAGGTTTCATACCATTTCATCACAGATGTTTGTTTATCCCTTTGTGTTTCCTCTCAATTTTCGTGTTTCTTAATAGTCCATTTTTCTAATTCATAATATAGTGACCTAATATTTGGTTCATCTGTTTGTAATGGTTCAGTATTTTCCATCTAACAGTGGGGTTTTCAAACATATTTCTCAGTTCCCTTTCGCAATCCATGTGCAGCTTGAAGTAGATACCCGTGGACTGGGTATGGATTGTATTTAGAAATAATAGTAGATTGGGTTACTTCCATGCTATGGTGTGGTAGGGAATGTCTCCTTGAGAAGGGTGGCTGCACTGCAAGTTGTCCACTGGATTGTTTATAAAATCTTTAAAATCTTTAAAAGTTTCTTGCTTGCGCTTGGGGGTATGGGTAGGGGAAGGGTTAAAATAAGAAAAAATATAGAAAAATAAATAGGTTAAGATCAAGATCTCTGTAAAGAAACATTTTAAAATGACACTTCCATATATTAAAAATCAACCACTCACTTATGCCTATCCACCACTAGGGGTAATGCAGGCTTCGCTCTGTGCTGTTATGATGCTTGCTTGCTTGGTCTGTATAGCTCCCTCTGCACACAGGAATAAGGTTGCCTACAAACTTTATTATAGCAATTAAAAACAATAAAAAGCACTAAAAAACCTTGCAAAACAGTCCATTAGCATTTGTTGAAGTTGCACCTCTTTAATATATGGAAGTGTCATTTTAAACTTTTTTTTTACAGAGATCTTGATCTTAACCTATTTATTTTTCTATATTTTTTCTTATTTTAACCCTTCCCCTACCCATACCCCCAAGCGCAAGCAAGAAACTTTAAGATTTAAAGATTTTATAAACAATCCAGTGGACAACTTGCAGTGCAGCCACCCTTCTCAAGGAGACATTCCCTACCACACCATAGCGCGGAAGTAACCCAATCTACTAAAATTTTAATTTTAACCTTTGCAAGAAAACAAATTGATAAATGGCATGACTACCCTTTAATATATAAATACTGTAAAAAAAAAGCTTCAAATGGAGCATTTCCCTTTAAATGGTGCAGTGAACAGTAATTAAATAAAAAAGTTTTTTTAATTAAAATGTGACTATTACTATTAGATTTCTAGAAATAAAATAGTTAGTACCTGATAAAGTAACTAATTGCCTTTAAACCACCTTTGTATACCCTCACAAATACCAAAATAAACAGCGTTTGTTAGGCAGAGAAGACCTAAAACTGAGAACGATGACTGCACACGCTCTGGAAATCTATCCTGGTGCCAAAGTTTACTTAAAGGGCATGTCCATCCTTAAACAACAACAACTGGCCATATACCTGTTATCTGCCCCAAACCCAGACTGATATATCTAGCACATTATTAAATATTACTAAGCAGATGTTAAAGGATAATTATTGCCTCCATTCTGGAAGGGTAACCAAAACGCTACCTCTATGCAATCAATCATGACTATGACAACTGACATCACAACCAGTGATTGACTGCTGATTCCCCCAGTGCCTCCACTGCACATACTCAAGCGTATAAAAAGTTCATTGAGCAGAGGGAGGAGGCAGATACCATTTCAATAATGGAGGAAAAACATGATAATATCTGGTTACAAATGCTAATTTGTTTTTGGCTTCAAACAGCTCTTGGTCTACAGAGTTAAATTTACATTTTCAAGTTCAGTTTTCTACGTATATTTTTTAATCTATTCATTTAGAGATAGGTCAACTTTATATTGTAGCCCACATCCATAAAACACTAAATGTTGCTTTCTATTAAACTAATTTTCGGCTATTCTGTAAGAAATGTAAAAGTTCTGTTTGCAACACTGTAATTTAGTTTACTTATTTTTACAAATATTGATGCCTACATCCCTGTGTAATGAACCGTGGGCCCCAGATACAGGAAGTCTAAATAGAAGGGAAGCCATCTTGTTGTTATGACTGTGTACAGTGTGCAGAAGGGGAAATGTCCACACTTCAGGTAAATAGTTGCCTCTGGCATCATAACGGAACATTAAATAACCATCCTATTATAATTACAGATGAACCCACCCAGAGCTAACCCCTATAAGTCTTTTGGGTAATTTTTATCTCTTTATTGCAGTAGCATTAGCTGTCTGTTTGCTAAATATCTGTGCTGTAAATTTTTTGTTATTTTGTTTGTGGCCTATAGCCTTTTATGTATAAATGGTGCCACACTGCCTGCCTGCTATTCTTTGTGCAAATCTATGGTAGAGTATATCCAATATGCAATATGGGGTAAATTAGTGGACCAAGCCTGCGTGGATATGCAAAAGTGGCAGAAAAGTAATTGGACATACTATCACCCACTTTCCCTTGTACATACAAACAGAGAGTATCTTATGTGTAGTGATGGCCGGGTTCGCGGATCCGAACCCGGATCCGCGGCGGATTTCCTCATTCGCGAACTTTCCTGATTCCGCTTCCGAACTTTTCCGAGCCGCGTTTTCGAAAATTTTTCTAAATTACGAAGATTTCACGTATTTTCGAAAATGCGGGAAAATACGTATTTTCGAAATTACGAGAATTTCTCGTATTTTCGAAGAATTTTTCATTTTAATGGGTCCGCCGCAGATTTTCGAATTTTTCAAAAATTCGCGGATCCTCGAGCGGACCGGATTTCGCGATGTTCGGACATCTCTACTTATGTGGTGTAGGATCAATCTAGTGGGGTTAAGCATTTCTGGCTCTGCAACAATGGTGGCAAAGTGTACTGGGCCTTCCCCTGTATTCTGCTGCATAGAAATGGTACCCAGTCACCACCCGATTTGCCTTGCAAGATGAATAGTGAGAGTAGCTAAAATTAAACTAAACCCATACTTCTGGGAAATGGAATAATAAAATCATTAAATAGAAAATGGTAATATTTTAAAACAACAAACTAAATTAAAACAACTTTACAGAAATATAGGTATACACACAGAAAAAAGATAACATGTCCTGCCCAAGCTGCCATAACTGGTGTTGTTGTAGGGGTGCTCAGTGGCGTAACTCCCCCGCCACCCTGCCACCATGACGGTACAAGCCCGCCGCAAGCCCACAACCTTGTCTTCAAAAACAGCTGATTGCATTTATGAATGAACCCGGAAGTTCGGGTCTGGTCTTTTAAATAGCTGATCATGCATATGTTTCATTCATACGTGCAATCAGCTGTTTATAAACAGGAGGCTCGTGGAGGGGGTGGGGAAGTGGGTGGGGTCTCACAGGGTGAAGGTGAGTGTGCGGAGGTTGCTTGCTCCAAAACTATGTTTTTCGCAAAATTAATTTGATTCACTTAAGTAGTGTGCTCATCTCATCACTGTTATTCACACAAAATGTAGTCAGGTTATTGTAGGAAGGCAGCAAAGGTTCAGAAAGGATAGACAGTCAGAGGTCAAATCAGTAATGAGCCTTTATGTCAAATAAAGAAACCATCCTAAAAGAGGTGTTGGGGTGGGGGGTAGGAGGGTCGGCTTTTAACACCCTTGTTTGCCACATACAATTCTGATTAACCTCCCTTAGCTAGAAATGGACTAGAACTCGAACCTGAGTTCGAGCTGAACTATTCGAATTCGAACAAATTGTGACTTCTCAAACTATCCCGGACCTGGATTTTCGATATATTCGGACTTTCGATAAATATCGAATGTCCGACCGTTCGAATGTGCGAGTAAATGCCTATTATACCTATACACGAGCATCGAATCTGCAAGTAAAGTGTCCATTAAAACCTATATGCGAGCATCGAATCCACGAGTAAAATGTCCATGGTATCTAGGCGCGAGCATCAAATCCGCCAGTAAAGTGTCCATTAAAGGCATGTCCACCCCCAAAACTATAATCCCCCCCACTACTGGCCCCATTGTGTAGTGTAGTTTAATCCTTACCTCACACTCCAGCTCCATATGGTTCTCCTGTAGTCCCCCCCAAAGTCCCAAAAACTGCCCACCAGGAGGATAGCAGAGTCCATATAGGACTCTGCCTCCTACCTGGCCTCCGGGAGAAGTTGGCATGCGTACTGCAGCCCTTCTCCCCCTCCCTCTCAGGATTCCTCCCCCAATGTAAATTCCTTTAGATATATTTCCACCTGTCCCTCCAGCCCCAACCGCTCCATTTGTATTCTTAGAAAGTGCCCCAAACTCTACTTACCTTCCCTCTTTCCCCACGCTGCAAAGAACTCCCGGCAGCCGCTTGTGATTGGCTGCCACTCAGCCAATCACAGATGTGACTGCCGGTCCCGCCCTCTGCTTGCATTTTCTCGCGGCAGGAAAGTGGGGAGGTAAGTAGAGTTTGGGGCACTTTCTAAGAATAAAAATATAGCGGTTGAGGCTGGGGGGATGGGAACATATATCCAAAAATATTTTTAAGGGGGACATACCCTTTAAAGCCTATACGCGAACCGCGAGTAAAATGTACATGATACCTAGGCGCGAACATCGAATGTTTGAACACGAGAGCTTCAAAAACAGCGCCAGTGAGAGTAAAATTGATTTTCGAATGTCCTGGATATTCGAACATGTTTCCCAGACCATTTCCAGGTCTCACAGCCATTTACATTAAGTTACCATTATATTTTATTTGTATTTCATTTTCAAACTATTTGACTCCCATTGACTTTAATGAGTCCGTTTTCGAACTTTCGAACTTTCCAAATAGTTCTAAAGTTCGAAAACGGACCGAACTTTCGAAATTTCGGCATCTCTACTCTTAGCAACAATGCAATTGACACACTGCATTTAGGAGGTCCCTAGCACCTTGCGGTTATAGACTGATTGGGTTGAAGTTAAAATTGTATCTAAACCCACTTAAGATGTACCCCTATAAAACACAAACCCTCACACACTAAATATCAATTTCCTATTATCCTGAAATAAGTGGTATGCCATATGCATGGTGTAACAGAGACATGGACTCAAACTAGTCCCACAAGGACTAAAATTATAATGATCTTTACTCTGAGAGCATCTTTGCAATTTTTCTAGACAAAGCCTTTATCTTGGGAAAAAACTCACAAACTATGTTTTTGATCCTTTGCATCTTAGCCACATAATTATTTTCAATTATTTTACACTGTGTATAGTGCATATACAGAGGGATGCTGGCATTAAATAACTCTTGTGGACCGCTTCTGGAAGAATTGCCGTTAGCACCTGTGGATCTGAGTGAATCTCCCTGATAAAGTTTAAAGGGGAGGTAGCACTGATTATTCCTACCTGCCAATATTCTTTCTGTGAGGAGCACCAGCATGAATAAAACTGTTTCTGGTAGGCTTCATCCTGGCTTCAGTACTATCATTAATGCAGGTAAAACCAAACAGATGAAAAATGTATGTAAGCTACTTACCCGAGAAGTTAAGCTACTTACCTGATCGCTCGCTCCCTGATCGCGTAGTCTGACAGGTTCTGGTGGACTCTGTCTTCTATGCACAGACGGCGGATCGATCGATCAGGAAAGTAGCTTACCTCCTCTCCTGGCTCCTGCAGGTTTTATTGAAGAACAGGAGGCAAGACACAGCTCCTTTACCTCCAGTTATTCCAAACTTTATTTTTTCAGTGGAGAAACCCTTTAAACAATAAAGCACACAGTACATTATATATATATTTTTTATTCTCAGTGACAATCTTTGTTTTAAAAGAAAAGGAATAAACTAGATTATTATGTTCTTCTTTTCAGATGTTACGGAATGTTGGAAATGTTCTCAACAAGACTCATCTAATAAGAACAGAACTGCTTGTATCCCTAAGACTATATCTACCTTTCCTATACAGACACCCTGGGAGCTAGTTTAACTTCCATTGCCTTGATTCTCTTTATTAAAACTTCTGTAGTTCTGGGATCTTTGTGAAATATTGGGACACTCCATGGTGAAAGCCAATAACCAGAATCTCAGCTGTCTCCTCCTCATCTCTCTATGTTGTGTTTCCTCTGCACTCTTTTCATTGGACACCCAACAGATACATGTTGTCTCCTCCGACAAGCAGCATTTGGGGTGATTTTCACTATTTCTATTTCTTCTGTGTTGGCTAAAACTGTCACAGTTATTATTGCCTTCAATGCTACAAAGCCTGGGAGCAAACTGCAAAGTATGTAGGAACCCAACGTCCATCATACTAGTGACTGTATGTTCTTTAGGTGAGATGATGATCTCTGCAGTGTGGATGGCCTCATGTCCACCATTTCTGGATACTGATCCATTTTCAGAAAGGGACACCAATTATTTACTGTGTAATGAAGGATCTTCACTTTTTTTTCTGTATTATTGGTTACATGGGAACATTATCTGTGTTAAGTTTCATTGTTGCATTTCTAGCCAAGGATTTCCCTGACCGATTTAATGAAGCTAAAAACATCACATTCAGTATGTTGGTGTTCTGTAGTGTGTGGGTATCATTTGTCCCAGCCTACCTGAGCAGTAAGGGAAGTAAAATGGTGGCTGCTGAGATATTCTCCATCTTATCCTCCAGCTCTGGGTTACTGGGTTGTATATTCTTTCCAAAATGTTACATTATATTGTTCAGGACGCAGCTTTAGCATTTAGATCAGGTCTGAACAATATAATGTAACATTTTGGAAAGAATATACAACCCAGATGTAACATTTGGTAACAAATATACAACCCAGTAACCCAGAGCTGGAGGATAAGATGGAGAATATCTCAGCAGCCACCATTTTACTCCCCTTACTGCTCAGGTAGGTGGGACAAATGATACCCACACACTACAGAAACAAAACATACTGAATGTGATGTTTTTAGCTTCATTAAATCGGTCAGGGAAATCCTTGGCTAGAAATGCAACAATGAAACTTAACACAGATAATGTTCCCATGTAACCAATAATACAGAAAAAAAAGTGATAGATCCTTCATACACAGTAAAATATGGTGTCCCTTTCTGAATGGATCAGTATCCAGAAATGGTGGACATGAGGCCATCCACACTGCAGAGATCACATCTCACCTAAAGAACATACAGTCACTAGTATGGGACAGTTGGGTTCCTACATACTTTGTCAGTTTGCTCCCAGGTTTGTAGCATGAAGCAAAATAACTGTGACAGTTTTAGCCAACACAGAAGAAATAGAAATAGTGAAAATCACCCCAAATGCTGCTTGTCGGAGGAGACAACAGTTTCGTTGGGTGTCCATGAATAGAGGGTGCAGAGGAAACACAACATAGAGAGATGAGGAGGAGACAGCTGGATTCTGGTTATTGGCTTTCACCATTGGAGTGTCCCAATATTTCACAAAGATTCCCAGAACTACAGAAGTTTTAATAAAGAGAATCAAGGCAATGGAAGTTAAACTAGCTCCCAGGGTGTCTGTATAGGAAAGGTAGATTATAGTCTTAGGGATACAAGCAGTTCTGTTCTTATTAGATGAGTCTTGTTGAGAACATTTCCAACATTCCGTAACATCTGAAAAGAAGAACAATAATAATCTAGTTTTATTCCTTTTCTTTTAAAAACAAAGATTGTCACTGAGAATAAAAAATATATATATAATGTACTGTGTGCTTTATTGTTTAAAGGGTTTCTCCACTGAAAAAATAAAGTTTGGAATAACTGGAGGTAAAGGACGCCTGTGCTAGCAGAGCCGCAACATCCACATTTCCCCCGATGTCCCCTATCCTCTCACACGACATAAACCCACCCTGCACCCCGCGCAGCCAGACAGCCGAGCCGGAGGAAGCTAAGTTCATGATCCGTCGACCCCCTCCGCACACCCCCCCCACCCCCCCCCACGTCCCTGTGCATAGAAGACAGAGTCCACCAGAACCTGTCAGACTACGCGATCAGGGAGCGAGCGATCAGGTAAGTAGCTTAACTTCTCGGGTAAGTAGCTTACATACATTTTTCATCTGTTTGGTTTTACCTGCATTAATGATAGTACTGAAGCCAGGATGAAGCCTACCAGAAACAGTTTTATTCATGCTGGTGCTCCTCACAGAAAGAATATTGGCAGGTAGGAATAATCAGTGCTACCTCCCCTTTAAACTTTATCAGGGAGATTCACTCAGATCCACAGGTGCTAACGGCAATTCTTCCAGAAGCGGTCCACAAGAGTTATTTAATGCCAGCATCCCTCTGTATATGCACTATACACAGTGTAAAATAATTGTAAAATAATTATGTGGCTAAAGATGCAAAGGATCAAAAACATAGTTTGTGAGTTTTTTCCCAAGATAAAGGCTTTGTCTAGAAAAATTGCAAAGATGCTCTCAGAGTAAAGCATCATTATAATTTTAGTCCTTGTGGGACTAGTTTGAGTCCATGTCTCTGTGTACACCCATGCATATGGCATACCACTTATTTCAGGATATATAGGAAATTGATATTTAGTGTGTGAGGGTTTGTGTTTTATAGGGGTACATCTTAAGTGGGTTTAGATACAATTTTAACTTCAACCCAATCAGTCTATAACCGCAAGGTGCTAGGGACCTCCTAAATGCAGTGTGTCAATTGCATTGTTGCTAAGAGTAGAGATGGCCGAAATTTCGAAAGTTCGGTCCGTTTTCGAACTTTAGAACTATTTGGAAAGTTCGAAAGTTCGAAAACGGACTCATTAAAGTCAATGGGAGTCAAATAGTTTGAAAATGAAATACAAATAAAATATTAATGGTAACTTAATGTAAATGGCTGTGAGACCTGGGAAATGGTCTGGGAAACATGTTCGAATATCCAGGACATTCGAAAAATCAATTTTACTCTCACTGGCGCTGTTTTTGAAGCTCTCGTGTTCAAACATTCGATGTTCGCGCCTAGGTATCATGTACATTTTACTCGCGATGTTCGCGTATAGGCTTTAAAGGGTATGTCCACCCTTAAAAATATTTTTGGATATATGCTTCCCCATCCCCCCAGCCTCAACCGCTATATTTTTATTCTTAGAAAGTGCCCCAAACTCTACTTACCTCCCCACTTTCCTGCCGGCGAGAAAATGCAAGCAGAGGGGCGGGACCGGCAGTCACATCTGTGATTGGCTGAGTGGCAGCCAATCACAGACGCGGCTGCCGGGAGTTCTTTGCAGCGTGGGGAAAGAGGGAAGGTAAGTAGAGTTTGGGGCACTTTCTAAGAATACAAATGGAGCGGTTGGGGCTGGAGGGACAGGTGGAATCATATATCTAAAGGAATTTACATTGGGGGAGGGAATCCTGAGAGGGAGGGGGAGAAGGGCTGCAGTACGCATGCCAACCTTCTCCCGGAGGCCAGGTAGGAGGCAGAGTCCTATATGGACTCTGCTATCCTCCTGGTGGGCAGTTTTTGGGACTTTGGGGGGGACTACAGGAGAACCATATGGAGCTGGGATGTGAGGTAAGGATTAAACTACACTACACAATGGGGCCAGTAGTGGGGGGGATTATAGTTTTGGGGGTGGACATGCCCTTTAATGGACACTTTACTGGCGGATTTGATGCTCGCGCCTAGATACCATGGACATTTTACTCGTGGATTCGATGCTCGCATATAGGTTTTAATGGACACTTTACTTGCAGATTCGATGCTCGTGTATAGGTATAATAGGCATTTTACTCGCACATTCGAACGGTCGGACATTCGATATTTATCGAAAGTCCGAATATATCGAAAATCCAGGTCCGGGATAGTTTGAGAAGTCACAATTTGTTCGAATTCGAATAGTTCAGCTCGAACTCAGGTTCGAGTTCTAGTCCATTTCTAGCTAAGAGGAGGTTAATCAGAATTGTATGTGGCAAACAAGGGTGTTAAAAGCCGACCCCTCCTACCCCCCACCCCAACACCTCTTTTTAGGATTGGTTTCTTTATTTTGACATAAAGGCTCATTACTGATTTGACCTCTGACTGTCTATCCTTTCTGAACCTTTGCTGCCTTCCTACAATAACCTGACTACATTTTGTGTGAATAACAGTGATGAGATGAGCACACTACTTAAGTGAATCAAATTTAATTTTGCGAAAAACATATGTTTGGAGCAAGCAACCTCCGCACACTCACCTTCACCCTGTGAGACCCCACCCACTTCCCCACCCCCTCCACGAGCCTCCTGTTTATAAACAGCTGATTGCACGTATGAATGAAACATATGCATGATCAGCTATTTAAAAGACCAGACCCGAACTTCCGGGTTCATTCATAAATGCAATCAGCTGTTTTTGAAGACAAGGTTGTGGGCTTGCGGCGGGCTTGTACCGTCATGGTGGCAGGGTGGCGGGGGAGTTACGCCACTGAGCATCCCCTACAACAACACCAGTTATGGCAGCTTGGGCAGGACATGTTATCTTTTTTCTGTGTGTATACCTATATTTCTGTAAAGTTGTTTTAATTTAGTTTGTTTGTTTTAAAATATTACCATTTTCTATTTAATGATTTTTATTATTTTCCATTTTCCCAGAAGTATGGGTTTAGTTTAATTTTAGCTACTCTCACTATTCATCTTGCAAGGCAAATCGGGTGGTGACTGGGTACCATTTCTATGCAGCAGAATACAGGGGAAGGCCCAGTACACTTTGCCACCATTGTTGCAGAGCCAGAAATGCTTAACCCCACTAGATTGATCCTACACCACATAAGTAGAGATGTCCGAACATCGCGAAATCCGGTCCGCTCGAGGATCCGCGAATTTTTGAAAAATTCGAAAATCTGCGAGCGGACCCATTAAAATGAAAAATTCTTCGAAAATACGAGAAATTCTCGTAATTTCGAAAATACGTATTTTCCCGCATTTTCGAAAATACGTGAAATCTTCGTAATTTAGAAAAATTTTCGAAAACGCGGCTCGGAAAAGTTCGGAAGCTGGAAATCAGGAAAGTTCGCGAATGAGGGAAATCCGCCGCGGATCCGGGTTCGGATCCGCGAACCCGGCCATCACTACACATAAGATACTCTCTGTTTGTATTGTACAAGGGAAAGTGGGTGATAGTATGTCCAATATACTTTTCTGCCACTTTTGCATATCCACGCAGGCTTGGTCCACTAATTTACCCCATATTGCATATTGGATATTACTCTACCATAGGATTTGCACAAAGAATAGCAGGCAGGCAGTGTGGCACCATTTATACATAAAAGGCTATAGGCCACAAACAGAAAATAACAAAAAATTTACAGCACAGATATTTAGCAAACAGACAGCTAATGCTACTGCAATAAAGAGACTAAAAATTACCCCAAAAGACTTATAGGGGTTAGCTCTGGGTGGGTTCATCTGTAATTATAATAGGATGGTTATTTAATGTTCCGTTATGATGCCAGAGGCAACTATTTACCTGAAGTGTTGGACATTTCCCCTTCTGCACACTGTACACAGTCATAACAACAAGATGGCTTCCCTTCTATTTTAGACTTCCTGTATCCTGGGGCACACGGTTCATTACACAGGGATGTAGGCATCAATATTTGTAAAAATAAGTAAACTAAATTACAGTGTTGCAAACAGAACTTTTACATTTCTTACAGAATAGCCGAATAATTAGTTTAATAGAAAGCAACATTTAGATGTTTTATCTGGATGTGGGCTAACAATATAAAGTTGACCTATCTCTAAATGAATAGATTAAAAAATATACGTAGAAAACTGAACTTGAAAATGTAAATTTAACTCTGTAGACCAAGAGCTGTTTGAAGCCAAAAACAAAATTAGCATTTGTAACCAGATATTTAATCATGTTTTTCCTCCATTATTGAAATGGTATCTGCCTCCTCCCTCTGCTCAATGAACTTTTTATACGCTTGAGTATGTGCAGTGGAGGCACTGGGGGAATCAGCAGTCAATCACTGGTTGTGATGTCAGTTGTCATAGTCATGATTGATTGCATAGAGGTAGCGTTTTGGTTACCCTTCCAGAATGGAGGCAATAATTATCCTTTAACATCTGCTTAGTAATATATTTAATAATGTGCTAGATATATCAGTCTGGGTTTGGGGCAGATAACAGGTATATGGCCAGTTGTTTGATTTAAGGATGGACATGCCCTTTAAGTAAACTTTGGCACCAGGATAGATTTCCAGAGCGTGTGCAGTCATTCTGTATCAGTTTTAGGTCTCTCTGCCTAACAAACGCTGTTTATTTTGGTATTTGTGAGGGTATAACAAAGGTGGTTTAAAGGCAATTAGTTACTTTATCAGGTACAGAACTATTTTATTTCTAGAAATCTAATAGTAATAGTCACATTTTATTAAAAAAACTTTTTTATTTAATTACTGTTCACTGCACCATTTAGGGAAAATGCTCCATTTGACAGCTTTTTTTTTACAGTATATTATATATTAAAGGGTAGTCTGCCATTTATCAATTTGTTTTCTTGCAAAGGTTAAAATTAAAATTTTAGTAGATTGGGTACTTCCGCGCTATGGTGTGGTAGGGAATGTCTCCTTGAGAAGGGTGGCTGCACTGCAAGTTGTCCACTGGATTGTTTATAAACTTTAAAATCTTTAAAAGTTTCTTGCTTGCGCTTGGGGGTATGGGTAGGGGAAGGGTTAAAATAAGAAAAAATATAGAAAAATAATAGTTTAAGATCAAGATCTCTGTAAAAAAAAAGTTTAAAATGACACTTCCATATATAAAGAGGTGCAACTTCAACAAATGCTAATGGACTGTTTTTGCAAGGTTTTTTATGTCTTTTTATTTTTGTTTTAATTGCTATAATAAAGTTTGTGCAACCTTATTCCTGTGTGCAAGGGACTATACAGACCAAGCACAAGCATCATAACACACAGAGCGAAGCCTGCATTACCCCTAGTGGTGGATAGGCATAAGTGAGTGGTTGATTTTTAATATATGGAAGTGTCATTTTAAAATGTTTCTTTACAGAGATCTTGATCTTAACCTATTTATTTTTCTATATTTTTTCTTATTTTAACCCTTCCCCTACCCATACCCCCAAGCGCAAGCAAGAAACTTTAAAGATTTTAAAGATTTTATAAACAATCCAGTGGACAACTTGCATTGCAGCCCCCCTTCTCAAGGAGACATTCCCTACCACACCATAGCATGGAAGTAACCCAATCTACTATTATTTCTAAATACATCCATACCCAGTCCACGGGTATCTACTTCAAGCTGCACATGGATTGCAAAGGGAACTGAGAAATATGTTTGAAAACCCCACTGTTAGAATGGAAAATACTGAACCATTACAAACAGATGAACACATATTAGGTCACTATATTATGAATTAGAAAAATGGACTATTAAGGAAACACGAAAATGGTGGGATAAACAAACACTTGTGATGAAATGGTATGAAACTCTAGAAAACTGTTCTATTAAACTAATGGAATTACTCATTCAAGAACATGAGGAGGAATTAAAAATAAGCAATAACAAAATCTCGGAACTTAAAGAAAAAAATCACATCACACACCAATAGTGAATTAAAGGCAAAATGTGAGAAACAACTATATGAGAAATTGGAGAGAACAAATAAAGAGACTATACAAGTAAAACAGAAAAAGCTAGCAAGAGATAGAAAGGACTATGAAATAACCGGTAAAATATATTATTTGGCATTACCAAAACTATAATAAGACAACTTCAAACCATACTACTACAATCTAAAGGAAAGTTAATCGCCACCTTCCAAGAAAACATGGTAGAAGAAATACGTAAAATGAATATCAAACCATCCAGAATACAACCTCACAAACAAAGAAAAGGAAGCCCTAAAAGACCTAGAAAAAGATTATTCAATAATCATCAAACCAGCTGACAAGGGGGGGGGGGGAGTAGTGTTCTGAACAGACAAGACTATATAAAGGAACAGAACGTCTTCTGGGAGACAAAAGAACCTACAGGCTCCTAGATGGACCCAACAGAAAATTTCAAAAGATTACAACATCCTACTGAAAACTGTGCAACAGAAAGGAATAAAAAACTTTGAAAAATTTTAAAAAATTTTTTTTTTTCACCTTACAAATAAGCACCCCAGAATTGCAACATTCTATTACTTACCAAAGATCCACAAAAACCTTCAAAACCCTCCAGGACGGCCAATCATTTCCGGTATTGGTTCTCTTACAAGCAACCTTTCACAATACATTAATAAAATACTCCAACCATATGTGTCTCAAACCCCATCATACACAAGAGACTCCACAGATATAATCAATACGTTAAAACCAATGAGCTGGCAAGACAACTACATATGGTGCAGTATAGATGTGTGCTCCCTATACACTAATATTAAGCACAAAGATGGAGTAAAGGCAGTACTAAATGTACTCACAAGAGACGATGAACTACCACTGATACAAAGGAACTTCGTCATAGACAGCATCCAATTCATACTGACCCACAACTACTTTATTTTTCAGGGACAATACATACTACAAACTCAAGGGACGACGATGAGTACTCGTTTTGCTCCTAGCTATGCCAATCTATTTCTATCTGAATGGGAAAAAGAGATGATATACATAAGCCAATTTGCAGAAAAATATTGTATTTTGGAAAAGATATATAGATGATATACTCATAATATGGAAAGGCCCGCAGGACAAATTAGAGGAGTTCTTACTATGGATAAATAATAATGAAATTAACATGCAGTTCACACACTCTATAAGCAAAGACAAAATTATATTTTTAGATTTGGAATTGTTCATAGAAGACAAGTTGATTAAATCTCGCACTTACTACAAACCAGTAGATTCTAACTCATATATTATTAGAAATAGTTGCCACAAAGAAAGCTGGTTATCCAATATACCGTCAAATCAAATAAAAAGGATAAGGAAGAATTGCACAAAAATGGAGGACTATGACACCCAATCAAGTGAGATTGTCAATAAATTCAGAGAATCGGGCTACCCAGAGACAGACCTAGTGAAACTACAACAAGACATCAGAGAAATTGACAGACAAGACCTTTTAAGACCTTCTAAAAATACGTCAAAACAAGTAACTATGCAACTACCATTCACTACCCAATTCAACAGAAATACAAGACAATTCAAGAAAATGTTAAACAAGCATTGGAATATCCTTAAAAATGATAACATTCTAAATAAAATACAGTAATACCAGATAACCCACAAATCATCTATAAAAAATCCAAAACATTGAGAGACCACCCAGCTCCTAGCCACCTAAAAAGAAAAACACTAACACAAAAAACCTGGCTAAGTGATCATCCAAACGTTTTTTTGGGCTGTGGACAATGTGTAGGGTGTAAACACACTAAGAATAGAAAGAAGAAGATGTTTAAAATCTCTAGCACAAATGAAGAATTCGAAATAAGAAACTTTATTACATGCAACAGCACCAATGTGGTCTACGTTATAGAATGTACATGCGGAAAACAATATGTAGGACACACAGGCAGAAAACTAAAAACAAGGATCCGAGAACATACTAATGGCATCCTCAAAAAAAGACCACCCACTCCCAAAACATTTCTCCCTATGCTGCCCAGATAACAACACTATCTCTTTATTCGGTATAGACAGATTGACACCCCCGGAAAGGAAAGGAGATATACAGGCAGCCTTATCCAGAAAGGAGACAGAATGGATCTTTAAATTAGACACCCTAGCACCCAAAGGTCTCAAAAAGGAAATATATTTATGGAGTTTCCTCTAAAAAGTCCGATCATCCGCTGAGAGAGATGTATTACATTTATTGCATATATTTATTTATTTATCCCTATATATTTTTTATATCCATTAGTATTATTATTTTTATTATTTTAAATATATTTTAAATATATTTTCCCATCATTTTAACTATTTAAATGGTGATATTTTCTAGCATACTATTTTCATTGTGTTATTGTAATGAGAGTTCAGATGTCTATCTACCAAGCTTATAATAAGCAGAGATTTCCCATCATCCTCTCTTGCCCAATAATCCTGCACAACCTGTTCTTTGTTTCAACTCTACTGTGGTAACCAATATATATTTTGGACAAGGAGACACCTCCAAGGTTGAATATATAAAAAGAACTAATTAAAACTAATTTGAAAGGGCAAAAATAGACTTTATTAAAAAAAAAAAAAAATCCAAGATGGCTGCTGGAACACAAACAGACAGAAACTTCCTGTTACAGAGAGTAAATATAAACAATCCAGGAAATAAAAAATAAAAAGATAGAGGTAGAGAGAAAAAAAAAGAAGGGTGCATATAAACAAAAGGGGTAAAGGGGTTCAAGCTTTACATGCCTTAGTAACAGCATTGCTCCAAATTGTGTATTAAGTATGATACGGTCAAAATATATCACATTTGTATATTAACATTAACATTGTTTATTTATTTGTAACAAGGATCCGACTCATGATTGGAGAAGGTGTCCCACAGTGCCCAGATTTTATGTTTTTTCATGGTTCCATGAAGGGTGGCGGTTAGCAGTTCCATGTTTTGGACATCTTTGATTCTCACTAAGAATTCCCATTTAGTGGGAATATATATAGTTTTCCGGTATTTCAGAATCAGGCATCTAACTGTTGTGAGAATGTGTCTGACCAGAGTGTTTTCTGTTCTGGTTAGGTTTGGGAATCTTGCTCCTAAATAGTGTGTGTTTGGGTGACTTAGGGAGTGGCATGTGGAACACCTTTTCCAAGTGGACAAATATTATGTCCCAAAATGGGGTCAGTAAGGTACATTCCCAGAAGATGTGTATCATAGAACTCCCTCTCCTCCCACATCTCCAACAGACATCTGGTATTTGCAGGAAGTCTTTGGCGTGTATAGTACCAGAACATTATTATTTTATAAATATTTTCTTTGTAAGTGGTGCATATTGAGGTTTTGGTAGCATCTTCCCAGATCTATTCCCACGTTTCTATGTCTAGTTCTTCCCCCAATATTCTTTCCCATTTCTGCATGTATGGGTGTTTGTGTATAGGTTCTTTTGGGAGGGAGTTTAGAAAACTGTAAAGGAGGGATATAAGTCCTTTATGTTGTGGTCCTTTTGCTACAATTTGTTCAAAAGGATTGAGGTGGGGGAAAGTTCCACCATTAGTGATAGTTCAGGTGTTTTGTTGAAGTCGGTGGTAGGTTAGCCACGTCTAGGCAGATAGTGTTGGGTGCCTCTTCAGTAGGTCACGGGAGAGATTGTAATTGGGTCAGTTATATCATAGTATCTGAATAGGCCTGCTGCTGTCCATGGTTTGTAGAGATTTTGTATGATGTGTGGAGATGAGGTTGTGTCTTGTGTAAGCGGTAAAAACTGTGAGGATGGTTGGAAAAGTGTGTGTGTTTTATTAAAGGAGAACTAAACTTCAGTTTTTCAGATCCTAATGTGAAAGTTTTTCTCCCCAGAACACCTACACGTTGAAAGATTCTTCGCTAGTTATTTGCATTTAGTAGATATGAGTAATAGATTCTGTAACAAAGGAGGCTTCCATCTTGTTGCCAGTACAACTCATAGCCCATGTTGGCTTCAAAGAGCCATGCCCCCTGACCCCAGCATTCACTGTCTCTATGTGCAGAGTTGCTAGCATCTCTTTCTAGTGAAAGATAAAGCCTCTAAATGTACCTGGAATCACAGTTGAGTTGCTGGTGGCGCCCCATGTAAATGCTGTGTGTTTAGAAACAATCAGACCAAGAAGTCACAAGTTCAAATCCCCTAGCTTACTTATGAAACAATATAACATGGTCTACTGCCTGAGTTTAGTGCTTTTTTTGTTTCCATGTTTCTAGAAAAATATGAAGTTTCTACATATGTACAATCTTTATATATAGCAGCTCTGTTATTTATTTACCAACCAGTGTGAATTGCTGACAGTCTTCCAGTAGCAATACAAAACAGTGTACTGATTTTACTGACATTTACTTCTATTGATTGAGAGTTCACCTGTGGCGTGCTCTGCTAAAGTGCTGGGTTAGGAAAAAAATCAGACTATTGGGACACAGGTTTCGATTCCCCATGTTCCCTTTTTTTGTTTTTATTATGTGTCTAGCAAAAGATAAAGACTCTATATGTACTAGTCCATTACTTATTAGCCCTTGTGGCCTAGTGGTAGAAAGCTTTCTTTTTAGAAAGACACAGAATAGAAGGTTGCTGGTTCGATTCCCCATACTTACTTTTATTTTTTGCTGAAATGTTAAATGTTCTGTTTCTTTCATCCATGCTAGCAAAGACATACACTGCAAAGATTACTTTTCTTTTTTGTATGTAAAGCATAGGAATTTATCATTGTTAGGGACAGGAGCATTTCTAATGTGTTTACACAAAAACTGCACTGGTATCTGTGTTCTGTGTCAGAGGGAGGGAACTCTGAGCTGTAACATGATTGGCTGTGAGCTTCCAGGAAGCAAGACTGCAGTTTCCTGTGTAGTGTCCGGCGGACACTTAGATGGGTGTTCCCAGATAAGGTGAATTATGGGAGCTGACCCTTAGTACACACAGGTTATTTTCATAAATCAGCCAGCATCCACAGCAAAGGGAGACATGAGACACAGCTTGTTGTTCGTTTGTGAATGTGCTCTCTCTATTGGGACAATGTTGTCTTGGGACTTTAGTTCTCCTTTAAGTCTGGTCCATAGTGTCTTGGACCACTGCATAGAGGAAAGTAAAGGTTGGGGTGGGGTTAACTTTTTTTTGCTGGTCAGTAGGTCCAGCGGGTGATAGGGATATATCCTGTTATGTTCAACTTCAGCCCAGCAGGTTATTGGTAGTGTGGAGAAAAGATATAGGAGTTTCGGTAGAATTGACATCTTGATTGCAGTTATATGGCCCATCCATGAAAGATATAGGGTTTGCCAAGGCATTAGTTGTGATCTAATGGTGACAAACATCGGGGTGTAGTTAGCTTCATATAGTGTGGGAAAAGTGTGTGTTAGATGGATGCCAAGGTAGGTGAGTTTGTTCTATTTCCAACAGTAGGGAAATTAATCTGTAATAGTTTTAGTTGTGAAGGCGATAGATAGAAGGGAAGGGCCTCGGTCTTATCATTGTTTAATTTGTAGCCTGAGTGTGCTCCATATTGTTGTATTTGGACAGCGAGTAGGACGTCATCTGCGTATAATAGTGTTTTATTGGTGGTGTTGCCGGTGTGTATGCCTTTGATGTCCTTAGAAAGTTTTATTTTAGCGGCGAGGGGCTCAATACAAAGTGCATATAATAGACGGGAAAAACGGGCAGCCCTGGTGGGTTCCATAATGTACTGGGAAGGGAGAGGACAGGGAGCTTGGTAGTTTTACCTGCATTGAAGGAAATTTGTATAGGGCCTTAAGTCCCATGTAGAAGGTGCCACAAAATCCCATGAGGGAGAGCACCTCAAAAAGAATTTCCAACCTTATTCTGTCGAACTACGTGTGTTATCAGCTGCTTGGCGGACTTTTATGAAGCCCACTTGGTCTCCATGTATTAGGGATGGCGCCTAATATATTGTAGAGTGTTTTGGAGTATATTTTAAGGTCAGAGTTTAGGAGGGCAATAGGTCTGTAGCTGGTACATAATAAATGGTCTTTGCCCTGTTTTGGAATTACTGTGAGGTAGGAATGTGACATTTGGGTTGGGACATGATTTCCTTCCAGAAAGCTATTATATAGTCGTGTTAGGTGGGGTAGGAGGGTTGTTTTGAAGGTTTTGAAGTATAGGTATGTGTATCCATCAGGTCCAAGGGTTTTTCCTGTGGACATGTGTAAGATGGTGTAGTCTATTTCTGCTTCGGTTATAGGGTGGTTGAGGTATTGAATGTTTGATGTTGTTAGTTTGGGTAGATTGCAGGAGTGCAGGTATTTGGAGAGAGTTTCCGTGTAGTGGGTTGTAGTTTTTTGTAAACTACAAAAAGCTATTGATGTATATAGTTTTTGGTAAAATTTTGGTAAATTCCTTTGCTACCTGTTGGATTATGATTCCTTGGTCGTCTTTGATGATGTGTGGGGATTTTGTGAATGTTTTCTGTTGGAGTTGGTTGGCTAATATATGAGTATGTGCTTTATTATTTCTCTTATAAAATTTTTGTTTTGACCATGCTAATTCCTGAGTTACTCTATCCATAGCTAACTGTCTTAGTTCAGAACAGAGTTCAATAGCTTTGCGAAGTTTGGTGACAGTTGGTCAGTTATAAAGATTTTTTTCCCATTTGGAGAGTTCTTTTAATTCTTGTTGCTGTAGTTTTTTTGTTTTTCGTATATCTAGCTCCCCATTGAATTAAGTGACCTCTCAGCACAGCCTTATGTGCTTCCCACAGTGTGCTTTCTGAATTCACTGATAACAGATTTGTATCAAAAAAATGTTGTAGAGCTGTTGTTGAGGATTTTATTACCTTTTCTCGTTTCAGCAAGGTTTCATTAAGGTGCAAGTGACAGGAGCGGGTTTCCTGGGAACCTAATTTTACTTGCAGCTCTATTGGGGAGTGATCTGACCAAGAAATCTGCCCAATGTTAGAGGAGATAAGCTTTTTTAAGGTTGGGCTGGTAATAAAAAAATAATCAATTCTAGAGTGCATTTTATAGGCTGCGGAGTAGAAGGAGTATTGCTTCTCCTTGGGGTGGTCAATTCTCCAGGCATCAAATAGGTTGTGTGATCTTATCAGTTGCATAAATTTCCTTGAAAGGGCTATAGTTTCTGCCCTTATAAGTTTGGGGAATAGGTGGTGTTTGTCCTGAGCGGGGGAGAAATGTAGTTTGAAATCCCCTCCTATAAATTTCACTGGGCAGACTATATTTGACAATTTATGAAGTGTTTTGGAAAGAAATGTCTGTCCAACAATAGGGGCATAAATATTACATAGAACGATGGGTTGTGCATTGAAAAAACTTGAAATATAATATATCTGCCCATGGGGCAAAGCCAGGAGTGCTGGATAGAAAGTGGACAGTTTTTTTAGTTAAATAGCTACACCTGCTTTACGTTTGCTTGTAGCTGAGGCAATTACCATAGGGTACATATGTTTTATGAATTTAAAAGCATCAGATTGTGTAATGTGGGTTTCCTGGAAGAATAACACATCTGCGTCTAAGGACATGGCTTCCTTCAAAAGTAACCAGCGTTTGGTAACCGTGGTCAGACCCTTAACATTTAGTGAAACAATCTTGACCATAATTGTTCATAATACCAGAAAGATGCACATGTACCGTGAATTACATATTTGTATCTTAGCTTAGCAATACAATTGGAGTTATAAGAGAGAAAGCATATTAACATATCAGGGTTAAGCAATTTACCTATTTTAAGCAGCAATAATAATAAAAAAAAACAGTGGATAAAACCCTTAATAGGGTTAGAATATGGTGCCATAAAGAGCGCCATAGATGTTAGGTTGAATCTTTCAGAGTTATTTGGGGTTCTCAATATTACTTTTGGGAGTATATTGATCTCTGTATATGTAGGGCCGGAATCTGTGGGATAGCGAGATTTTAACAGTGATATCCGGGGGTTGTTCTAAGAACAGCACAGGCCGAGATCAACGTCTATTTTTATGGGTGCTCTCCTAACATGGGGAGCGTATACAATAAGGATAGACAAAGGGAGAGTAGATGTAGATAGGTAATAGAGTCAATTGAAAGGGATAGTGGTTGAAGGAGGTATGGAGTAGGAAAATGTTACCACCCGGTAGTGTTAGTCGGATCAGGGCCTTGATGGTGCGACCGGCTTAGTTGGCTTTCATCTGTCTCTGTCCGGTATTCCTGTGTTGGTTAAGGGTGCCAAGAGGGTCGATGGAGGTCTCAAGGTAGAGGATCTTTGTGGGAGTTTCTCCCATTCCGCTCTTGGTACCTTCCTTGGTGGATTAGGTGGGTTATCTTTGGTGGGTAGCAGAAGGTTTAGCTTTTGCAGCATGCGAATGGCCTCCTTTGGCGTCGTGGCTGACAGTTGATGGCCTGCGTTTAAGACCAGCAGACGGAATGGGAATCCCCACCTGTATGCGATGTGGTGGTCTCTCAGCACTGCCGTGACCGGTCTCATCTGTCGCCTTTTGAGCAAAGTCACTGGTGAGAGATCACTGTATATTTGTATTGAGGTACCATTATAATCCATGGAGGGTTGGTTTCGGGAGGCTTGCATCAGGGCTTCTTTGGTGGTATAGTAGTGAAGGCATATGATTACGACTTTAGGCCCCATATTTGGTGCTGGTTTGGGCCCCCAAGCCCTGTGTGCCCTATCCATCCGCCATTCCTCTTCTGGGATCTGTGGGGCTGTCTGTCTGCAAAAGTCTTTTAAGTAAGTTTGTAGATCTTCGTCCTTTACAGAGTCTGGGATTCCTCTGAATCTCACGTTTTGCCTCCTTTCCCCATTCTCATGGTCTTCCTGTCTGGAAGCGAGTAGCTCAATCTCGGTTTGGAGGTTGAGTTGAGTGGAGTCCATTTTTTGTACATATGTGGTGAGGTCATCTATACGGTCTTCCGTGCGGCTGGTTCTATCACCTAATTGTGTTAGTTCCATGCGCAGTTCCACTAGGCCTTTTTGTAGCTCCCTGGTGAGGGAGTCGGAGATTTTTTTGGAAAAGCAAGTGAGCTGTTGTTCCAATATAGCCGGAGTTAGTGGGGTTTCCTCCCTGAGTTCTCTCTGTGGTATCGGAGACGAAGGGACTGAGTCCAGTTGCATGTCTGTGCCTTCCTAGTGCGGGAAAAACTTGTCCAGTTGTATAACGTTTTCTGGAATTTTCCCCCATGTTGGCATAGTTTTGTGGAGAGAGTTTTCAACTGTTCGGCCGGGTTAGAGGATGCTTATGATAGCTGTATTTGGCCGTTATGCCAATTTTTGAAAATTTGATACCCTTTAATTTATAAAGCACTATTTGGGCATGAAAACCTGCTCATTAAAAAAAAACACACAGTTTACAGACAAGCAATTATACAGATAATAAAAAAATAGTTACATGAATAAACAGTCAAGCAATGCTCTAATTATTATAGATAATATAAATGGGGCGTTCCCTAAAGGGTATCTCCACTGGTATAAACAAAATGTTGGCATTTAGTTTTATTGAAGAACGAGAGGTAAAGGAGCTGTGTCTTACCCCCCATTCTTTTATAAGACCTGCAGGAGCCGGGAGAGAAGGTAAAGTACTTGCCCAATCATTCGCTCCTCTGACGCGTAGTCTGAGAGGCCCCGATGGACTTTGTCTTCTATGAGCATCACACTTGCGCATGCGCAGAGAAGATAGAGTCTGTTGGGACTATATATATAGTAATATAGTTTAATGTTTATAACATACACTTCTCGTTAAGTGGTGTGTGTTCTTGACAATTAATTTTTTTTTGCTGTTTTGCATTGAAGTTTGTTAATTACAAATTTTTACAATATATTTTTAGTATATTTCACAAACCCAGTTGGACTAATTGATTTGATATAGAGATACATGAACGCTTACTGTGTTGAAGTGCGGAGCCCACAAATCATCACTGCTGTCAATATATAAATGACTCTCATTGCTCGATACAGTAATATTCCCAATCTTCCTTTTTAAGACCTGAAGATATGGTAGGAAAATCCACTTCACAATGTCATAGTTGGGTGGTGGCTCTCTATATTCATTCATCTTGATGTTGTGTCCATAAGAAGTTGTATAATTCACACTGGGAATATATGAATTCAACTAAAAAAAGTTTTTAAAAAACAAACATTTCTAAAGACCACATCATGACTGATTTCCTATAATGTGCTACAGTAATTGCTGCAGAGCTACTTCTGTCTACTTCTGTCTGTGACTCTACACAGCTCTCATATCCTATCACTGTACCGTGGGACTTTTCTGTTCAGAAAATGAAACAACATTTTTACAAAAGAAAATAAACAGGTTTTTTTTCAAAATTGCCCATTACTGGAAATTATAATTATTCCCAACTATTTGTTGATCTGCCCCTATTTCATTAGATATCCAATCTGAACCATCTTAAATTGTAGTTGTCAGTCAAGTGCCTAGTTATAATTTTTGCTGAAACTAGAATAGGGACAGATGGTATGTGTGCCTCATAGTAATTACTAAGCAATGCTCTGGTCAGGTGAAAGGAGGTTAAGATTGGGAGGGGGATATTGAGTAAAACAAGTACTGGATTGAAGTCATGCAGCAACACAGACACCTCACTCATCTCTTTTTTTTTAATTATAGTATCCCTAAATCCCTTTGGGGTTGTATTTAAAGTACTGGACTGTACTAAGGATGTTATTACAGTTATAAAACAGAGCCTCATTTACCCAAAGCCACAATCACACTGGTTAAATAATATTTCTCGTATTTAATCCCAGAAATCCCATTGTGAATTTAACACCAGCTATTAGCGGAAATGTCATTACTAAATACCTTTTCGTGGCTGCATGGGTGTCTTCTATGATACCTGCACAGCAGGCGCAAGGGAGGGGTTAAACACGTGCTCACCTGTTTAAAAGTTATTAGCCCAACTTTAACCCCTCAGTTTAAAACACTGCCCAGTGGTATATGAGGGCACAAATGTTTTGAAACTGGTTTGGGGCCCTCCATAGGATGTGGTTCTTGATAAAAAAAAATGTCCCCTCCTTAAAACAACCTTTATAGATAATTGACATCTGTTTACTCAGCTAGAAAGCTGTTTTACTGGTCAAATACCCTGCAACAGATTTGATTGTAGAATCTTAATTCTTACTAACCTGCCAGTGGTTTTACTTTTCAAAGTTCCAGCAAAGTCCCCCTTCCTGGCATATTCATATATAGAAGGTAGATTGCAAAAATGTTGGGGCCAAGGGGTTGTCCTGATTTCCCTCAAACATTGAAGGAACATGTGCTGGTAAAGATCCCAGAGTATGGCAAGCTTTACATCTACCCCCTACTAGACAAGTACGCCAAAGTATCCTGTACCAGCACTCGTGGTATTACCAAAAGAAAAATTACCAGGGATAATTTACATATTCCCTTGAATAATTTAGTCTAACTGGATAGATATCAAAAAAATGGGTCATTTATTAATACATATTAAACCAAAAAACATACCTATAAACCAACAAATACCTATAAATATACAGTGTTATTAAAAACAATTCATATATCCAAATATTATGGTTAAAAAACTCATTGTTGGATATAGGTATACAACCACCAGGCTATAAAATACAGGAGGTAGAAAACTACTAAATTAGCAGTTTGAGTATGGCCTTCCTCTTGTTCTGGTCACGTATACCATACCCCTCCTAATGTACTGTCAATGATATTAAGTATAAGCCGAAAGTCAGTTCATACAATACCCATTCCGTTTGGCAGTGTGAGACCTCGTCAGTGCAGTGTTCCAGGGTCCCGGCGATGTCACTTTACAATATATCTCGTCCTTCACAGTCATAGACCTTCCTTCTCCCAATGGACTGCTGCATCTAAATCCCCTGCATGGACTTCCAATCAAGGATCTCCGTCCGACATCGGTAGTTGCTAGCTCTCCCGTCTGGAACCTCCAAAACTTTCTTACAACTACACTGCACTGATTGGCTCTCTTACCTCATGTATGGCAGCTTTAGTCATAATTATTGTAGTGAAGATGGAAATTGTAGTCTCCTCACAAGTTTTCTTAATTTTATTGACTTCTCAATTACCCAGGATTATGTCTGTAGTAACTTAGACATTAATGTTTAAAGATACATTATCCAAGTATCTGTGCCTTTACCAAGATATCAAAAGTGTTTGGAAGAGTTCCATACAAAATAAATGAGAAAACTGTTCAAAGAGGCCACCATGGGTCCTATATCAACATTAAAGGAGCTGCAAGATTTCTGTAAACTATATTATTATTACAATTAGAGATTAATTAATTTAGTCTATTCCAGCAGGCAAATCTGCTTTACTGCTTGACATTGCGATCAATGTAAACTAAATATCGGATTAAATGTTGAATCAATCTAACATGAAGCCTGTGTGTAAGCCAGCATCACTTACCAAGAAAAACATCCAAGCCTTGCTAATCTTTCCAAAAATGAATGCTTGAACTGAGGCTTTAGTCAAGGTGGATAGAATCATAACTAGCCCCATGTATTTGTCTATTTTATCTATTATCTGATAGAAAGTTAAAGATGAAGAGAACTTTCATGTTTTAACATAATAATGACCTAAAGGATACATATAAATCAACACAGTAATAGCTTTACCAAGTGAGAATCAAACTTATAGAATGGCCTATCATAACCTGAAGAAAGATGGGAGATGCCCATAGAATTAGATTTTTTTTTACACAAAGAAGTAGTGTACCCAACTGATACCATCTTATCCAAAGCAAATTAGTGCTGTAATACAGTAAAACCAACCAAGTGTTAGTTTATGGGATGTGACACTAATGGAACCAGGATTTGGTAGATCTGTTGTATTCAATTAGATCAACTGGACCAGGGTAAGGTGTCAAAACAGCATTGTACATGGCAGACAGTTGGTGTCGAACCCCACAACCTCTATTTAGGCTTGGTTTCTTTATTTTCACATAAATGGCCTCCTTAACAGCTCCAGGATTTGGTAGGATAATTTTATTCACTAAACTGTTTCAGATGTGTTCTTGACTGCTTTGACTTAATTTTACAATAAAGATGGAACAAGTTTTGACAGGATTTGCGTTAGTTTCTCTTATTGTATCAAACTTCTGCAATTGTATCAGTGTGTGTATCCAGAAATGTCCAAACATACAGTACACTCCATATAATCCCCACTGTGTATCAAGAGGCACACTTTTGCTAGTATATAGAAATTAGATTTTATTTTCTATGTTTTTATTTTATATAAATCAAGTGCTTTTCAGATCAGTTATTTAATTATTAACAATAACCAAAATAACAGTGCAACTTACAAAGGGAAGTTTCCTGTGAGTGGAAATGAACTAAGGGGATTTTGTCAAAGTCCCTTGTTCTAAAGGATCTTGCTTTTAAGGACATAGAAAAAGGACATTTCATCATTTGATGGTTGTATGGTTTGTGTGAAAGTTTGAAAATAAGCTTGAAAATAAGGATTGTTTGTGCTGATAGTGTGCTGTGTTAAAACTGTATGTGCAGGACTGTGTTTGCAGTAAGCAGATTAATCTTTCTTTCTTCCAGTTACAGGGATGCACTGGGCTTCTATATTCTAGTATTGCACCTGTTGTAATCACAAACAGGTTGTGAAAGGGTTAATAAGTGTTTTGTTTTTCCCTCTATTCCTGGCTCTTGCACTAATTGGTGAGGGGGCTGGACCCAATTAGTTAAATAGGATTCACATTGGTTGGTTCAGTGGTTTGCAACTTACAAAAGGAAGTTTCCTGTGAGTGAAAATGAACTGAGTGGATTTTGTCAAAGTCCCTTGCTCTAAAGGACCTTGCTTTTAAGGACATAGAAAAAGGACATTGAAACAAGAAGGGCAATTAAACAAGTTTGGTGTTTCATTGTGCTGGTGTTGTGTATTAGAAGTGTTTTGTCGGTACCATGCAATGTGTATCCTGCCACAAGGATAGGAACCTGGAGCAGACGTCTAAGGGGGCAGCTTGCAGCATTGCAGGGATTGACAAATCTGGAGGGACAGCAGGCACTGGCTGGAAACAAGTAGGAAAGGGACTTTCCCATGCCTTGACTGCCCACACCGCCATGGCATCATAAAAGGGGACTCATGCCAGCACCCCAAAGATGGTACTACAAAATAAACAGTTTTGCAACATGTATTACCCCCAATGTCATCTATTTACTTAAATGCCCATGTGGCCTTGGCTACATAGGACAAACAAGCAGGCAATTCAAAGAGTGAACACAAATGCATGATTAGAAATTATAAACCGCCCATCGAACCATGCTAGCTAAGCACTTTTTTGAGGCAAAGCACCACATATCTCAGCTAAGGTGGCAGATTTTAGAGAAAGTACAAAAAAAGGAAGGTGAAAGTAATACTAAGACACTGCTTAAAAGAGAATGCTACTGGATTTGGAAAATGAATACTATGTTCCCAAAAGGTTTAAATGAACAACGGAATATGTCTTGCTTCTTATAATTTATCTAATTATCTTTTCCTCTTGATTGTAGATAACTGGCTGGGCATGAATATTGAATACAGATTACTGTTATAGCTAGAACCCAGCTGGTATGTTATTATATATATATATATATATATAATATCTATATATATATATATATTATAGAAACAAGGATTGTGGAAGCACTCCAATTAGGCTAATTTACAGCTACAAAATGAGGGAAGAGGCGATCCAGTGCTTTATATTAAAGGCATAGGACCTCCCATAAAAGGGGCGTGTTGGGGGTGCTATTACCACATGGAGGCTTGACCAGGCCTCCCAAATAAATACATGGCCTCTTCCCTCATTTTAAAAAGTCAAGGGGCTGGGGGGGAGTGAAAGCCTGTTGTATGGATCCAGTGCACAACTATGAGAAATGCAAAAGTTTGCTAATGGTAATTGAAGTAAAAAAGGTTAGAAGTTAGGACCTTCCAGACAGGGGTTACCTTGACGTGGTTGGAAGGCTTTTCAGTCATGTGATCACAGTAATGTATACTAAAACCCCTTTGTTTATAAAGTATGCCAGTGTGCAGATAATATGATATTGTATGGGGCCTAGGAATGTGCATTGATTATCTTTTCTATGTTTGTATAAATGTTTGACCAGATCAGTAGCACTTCTGCTAAATGTAGTTGTAAATTAGCCTAATTGGAGTGCTTCCACAATTCTTGTATTGTATGAATTTATTTGGGAGGCCTGGACAAAGCCTCCATGTGGTAATGGCACCCCCAACATGCCCCTTTTATGGGAGGTCCTATGCCTTTAATATAAAGCACTGGATGGCCTCTTCCCTCATTATAAAAAGCCAAAGGGCTGGGGGGAAGTGAACGTCTGTTGTATGGATCCAGTGCACAACTATGAGAAATTCAAAAGTTTGCTAATGGTAATTGAAGTGAAAAAGGTTAGAAGTTAGGACCTTCCAGACTGGGGTTACCTTGACGTGGTTGGAAGGCTTTTCATTCATGTCATCACAGTAATGTATACTAAAACCCCTTTGTTTATAAAGTGTGCAGATAATATGATATTGTATGGGGCCTAGGAATGTGCATTGATTATCTTTTCTATGTTTGTATATAAATATATATATATATATATATATATATATATATATATATATATATATATATATAGCAAGAAAGTACAAACAAGGTTGATTGCACTCCACTCCAATATTCAACGACCAGGGTGCTAACTCCAAGGTAGGTAATAAGAATATAAAGAAATGTGGAGCACTCAGCTGGATTTAAAAAAAAACAAACAAACAGTAAATCTGTTGTATTCAATTAGATCAACTGGACTTGAAATGTAGTTCTTGAAGACATTTCGCTAGTCATCCGACTGGTTTTCTCAATTCAGAAAGCCAGTCTGATGACTAGCAAAACGTCTTCAAGAACTACATTTCAAGTCCAGTTGATCTAATTGAATACAACAGATTTACCATGACCTGGATGAATGAGAACCTTCACAAGCAAACAAACAGTAGTTTATTGAAGTAACCTTACATCAACGCGTTTCAGTCCACCTGGGACCGTCATCTGGATTACAGATACCTCATTTCCTGTTAGATTTAAAGTAAAGTGATACACACAGCAATTAACTCAATTAACTCAGTTAACACTCGATTTTCCACATCCCAAACCCACTTTGATTGCACATTTCCCTAAAATATACAATAAATATCCTCAAATAAATTAGTATAATCTACATCAACACACTAATAGCATAGCTTCCAATATATGAGTGATAGTTAATATAAATAATATATAAGTAAATATAAAAATAAAGTGCCCTTAGTTCCCTATTAGACCAAATAGTCAAGCAAAAGTAACAAAGTTACTATGAATAAATAACCTAGATTTACAAAGTGTCAAGTGCTAAATAGAAAACATGTCCAGAGATACCCTGGTATTGAATAAAATTAAACTAACCAGAGGTGACTATATAATGACAATATAAATATTAATATAAATAAACAGGGCGATTCAATAACAGTTCTTATCGTTTAAAATGGTGCTAATTTGGCCCCAACCAATCAGAACTTATGTAACATTTGAAAGCTAACATCTGATTGGTTGGGGCAAAATTAGCACCATTTTAAACGATAAGAACTTTTATTGAATAACCCTATTAGTGTCTCAAAGTGACATATACTAACAAATACTAAAATCTTTATAAACACCCACTAATGTATAAAAACAGGTGAGATCTATTAGGGTAAGACACCTGACAGAATGGAATAACGACAAAGATGAATCAGCATAAAACATTAAAAACAATAAAATCTAAATTTACGTATGCTACGTAACAAATATATTCTGTATATCCAGAACCAATCAGTAACCACACCTATCATAGGGGCCACTAAAAAAATATATATTATAGATAGGGAAAGATTATAAACATCCTATAAAGGTAGAACTAGAATCAAGGGAAAATAACAGTTGGATAGTATAAGTCCTAATTACCGGTATAACAATATTATTATTCCTATATTGCTTCATCATAAAAAACAGGACAGGGGAAGGGTTTCATTAAGTCCTTTGGGGGACACAGTGTCCAAACGTTTTATCCACCATGATTCCTTTTGTAGCAACCTCTTATGTCTATCAATACCCTCAGTGGGCTTAATGTGATCGATAGCCATCCAACGGAAATTGGCTAGGGTATGTCTAGCTTCCTTAAAATGGCGAGCTACCGGTTGTTCAGTTATCACTTTGTTTTTCCCCTTTAATTTAACTTTGTTATGTCCATCTCTTTTATATTAAGGGCTGATCTAATGGCTTGTCTGTGATTCGCCATCCGCTCTCTTATTGATGTGGTAGTTTTTCCTACATTATATAATATATATAATATGTATATAAAATATACAACATATGAGCTAAGACAGCCCAATTTGTAATTAATAGGGATTCTTTTTCAGCTGTGTGAGTGAGGAAAGTCCTTACCTGTCAAAGCATAACTACAAGTAAGGCACCCCACACATTTTGTAACAACCCTGTTTTTCCTGGGGTAACCAATTGGTTCTAGTTCTAATTTCCTTAGGTTTCAGGTCAGTTTTGACCAAATAATTGCTAAGGTCCTGATGGACCTTGAATATTTATATATATCTTAAAAATTTATATTTATACAAATATGTTTGCCTTTTGATCCATTGCATCCTACAAGGTTTATTTTATCAAGACACGTATCACTATGGACTTATATTTGGACTTGTTTTCATGGACTTGTTGTTGGACTTTTTTACACCTATTTGGTGTTTATCTCATCCTTTTGGAAGGGGAACTTTGGAGAGGGTGGGGTTATGGGCTCTATTTATTGTGTATTGCACGTTCACTCTGTATCTGATGAAGGGTGGTTGAGTTCCCCCAAAATGTTACATGATATTTTTTCCACTGAATAAAAGGGTTAAGGACCCAATTCACTAAAAATGTGTGTGCGGTTCCAGTTTTCTTAAAATATTTAACTTGGAGACGTGGCAGGACATCCGGATACCAGCGCCACAGAAAAACCTATATAGCACATGCTAGTGCTGAGGGTGTGCTCTTCCTCACAAAGCTTGAGAGTATAGAGGTAGGTGGAAGTGGGACAGGGAAGGTTGAGGGGGGAGGTAGTTTGGTTAGGGTTACTTGGGGAAGTGGGGGATAAAAGGGTAGGGTTGCTTCTTCCCATCTTGCCCATCCCAACAGAATTGCCACCTTAGGTGCTGAAGTGGAGGAGGACAGCTCAGAATTAGCATGTATGCAGCGGGCTAATCCCTTGAGCAACCAGGGGACTTACCATCTCTAATACATGGGAGGATGAACTTAGGATCAGGAATGCTAAGCAGTTGGTAGTGGAAGGGGAATCCATTATAAGGAAGGTAGATAGGGTAATCTGCTGCCAAGACCCTACATGCCGAACTGTTTGTTGCCTGCCTGGTGCTAGGGTTCGGCATGTGGTAGATCATTTAAACAGATTATTGGGTGGGGCCGGGTGTGACCCGGCGGTCTTGGTTCACATTGGTGCCAATGACAAAGTTAGAGGAGGAGGTGAGGTCCTTAAATATGATTTCCGAGAGCAAGGGGCCAAGTTAAAGCAAGGACCTCCAGGGTAGTGTTTTCAGAAATACTACCGCTGCCACGTGCTATGCTAGGGAGTTAGCGGTAGCTTAGGAGCATTAATGCATGGCTAAGAGGGTGGTGTAAGGAAGAAGGGTTTGGGTTTATAGAGAACTGGGCAGACTTTGCTGTCGGCTACAAGCTCTTTAGTAGGGATGGGTTTCACCTTACTGATGGTGGTGCAGCTGTTTTAGGGGAGAAGATGGCTAGAGGGTTGGAGGAGATTTTAAACTAGGTTTAGGGGGGAGGGTATTATCAGTCTCACTGGGATAGATAACCCAGGAGGAAAGAAGGGTATAGATTGGCCAGTGGTGGGTGGAAAGGGGGTGGGGCTAGCAAAGGGGATAGGGAGGCATGTGTATTAAATTGTACGAATAAATTACAGGATCATAATCTAAAATGTATGTTTGCAAATGCGAGAATCCTGGCTAACAAAATGGGTGAATTGGAGATAATGGCGTGGAATGAAAAGTATGATGTAATAGGTATAGCAGAAATGTGGTTGAACAGTTCTCACGACTGGGCTGTAAATTTAGAAGGATATGCCTTGTTTAGGTAGGATAGAGAAAAAAGGAAAGGGAGAGGAGATTATGTTAAAAAAGAATTAAAGCCAAATTTAAAAGAAGAGATAACTGGCGATATGGATGTTAAAGCGGAGGCAATATGGGTAGAATTAGGCAACAGGAAAGGGGGTAATGTCATTGTTGGTGTCTGCTATAAGCCGCCAAATACTAGCAGGGTGGAAGTGAGTCAACTTCATATGCAGTTGGCAAGGGCTGCAAGTTTGGGGAGTGTGCTCATTATGGGGGACTTTAATTACCCTGACATTGATTGGTGTGCTGTAACTGCCATCACAGAAAATGGCGATGAGTTCCTGAATTTGCTGCAGGATAATTTTCTCTCACAGGTGGTTGAAGTTCCTACTAGGAAAGGTAAGACCAGTACTTTTGCTCTGACCTGAGGAAGAGGGTAGATCCCTCGAAAGCTTGTCTACTAAAATAAACTGTTAGTCCATTTTAAGTATCACAGTACTCTACTTTTTACTACATATATTGGGTCTAATACGGCAAAACAATTATTATTTTTACTAGGAAAGGAGCTCTGTTGGATCTGGTAATATCTAGCGTCATGAATAGTATTATAGGTATAAAGGTAACTGGAGGCTTAGGGAATAGTCACCGTGAAATACAGCAAAATGAGCTGGGTTAACAAAGACTTTTAATTTCGGTAACACAAATTTTCCCAGGTTAAAAGTATCTTTTCAGAATGTCAACTGGGATAATGTATTATCAGGTAAAGGTACTGAACAGAAGTGGACTGTGTTTAAGGAGATTTTTAGCCATTTCACATCTAAATTTATACCCTTGGGAAATAAATGTAAAAAACATAAATTCGCGCCCATGTGGCTGAATTCTGATGTAAAGAGGGGAATGGAAAGAAAGAAAAAAGCATTTAAAACCTTTAAGTCAGAAGGAACAGAAAGGGCCTTTAGGGAGTATAAAAACTGTAACAAAGAGAGTAAGAAAGCAATTAAACTAGCTAAAATTAATAATGAAGTTAGGATAGCTGAACAAAGCATCACTAAGCCTAATTTTTTTTTAAAGTATATTAATAGTAAGAAGATGAGGACTGAGAATGTGGAATAATTAATGGTGCCACATTTTCAGTCCTCATCTCTATAAAAGATCCAAGTACAGATATCATAGAGTATAGTAGCAATAATGGTATAAAAGATTCAAGTGCACTTCGGTTAACCGAGGATATGGTACAGAAACAGCTAAATAAGGTTAATATTAAATATTAAAGTACAATCAAAAACAAATTAAGTTTAAATGGAAGCTGTATCTTTAACTAGCCTTTCAGAGCCTACCTGTGCCTTAGTAAAGTTCTGGACATCTTGGATCATGTCTTCAGTCAGCTAAGCTCCGCCCCCCAAAGCTGGAACAATGGCTGGATACAATAGCTGGAACAATGGCTGGATACACTGAAGTAGAGGCAATGAAGCTGGAGACAATATGGCTGGGAACACTGGCAAAAAACAATAACTGGATACTAAATAGCAGGTAAGGAGCGCTACAGACTGACAACCCGACAGCCCGGTAGCGAGGTTTACAAATAGGCACTTGCTCCCTCTGCAAGTGCCTATTTGAATCTTCGTGCCGGCCGGCATCTGGACGTGGTGACGTCACAACGCCGACGTCCGGCGCCGGAAACATCGCCAGTCCCAGAACATCGAGGGAGCGCGGCAGGTAAGATCCTTAGAGTACCCACCCTTCCACAGGGGGCTTCAGGACCACTTGAAGCGGGCTTGTCAGGAAATCTTCTATGAAAGGTTTTAATTAACTAGGGTGCATGTAAATCTGAATGTTTGACCCAGGACCTTTCTTCTGGTCCAAATCCTTTCCAATGAACCAAATATTGAAGTGCTTGCTACCTTTAAGTTTGTTATCCATCAAAACTCCAAGATCCCTTTCCAACAGAGATTCACTTAACACAGAGCCATTTATAGTATAAGCAGCACAAGTCCAAAATGCATCACCTTTCTCAACATTGAATCTCATCTGCCACTTAGCAGCCCAATGTGACAATCTATCTAGATCCCCCTGCAATGATTGCACATCCTCTGAAGCTTTTAATGGTCTACAAAGTTTTGTGTCATCAGCAAACACAGAAACCTTGCTGACAATACCCACTTCCAAACCATTAATAAACAGAATAAATAGAATCGGCCCCAACACAGAACCCTGTGGCCCCCACTTAGCACTTTAGCCCATAATGACGAAACCCCATTAACAACTACTCTCTGCATCCTATTCATTATCCAATTTTCTATCCATGTACAAATGTGTCACCTCATCTAGAATTCTGCATATGGATCAGTCATTAGATATGTGTCAAACTGTCGAGTTTCATTCTGCCAGCAGTTCTATGGAACGTACAGAAATTGCAAAAATCAGAAAACCCAATCGAAGCAGAATTTTTTATTTGTGACCCCGATTTTGTACCAAAAGCTCCAACTTGAAATTCCAAACTTTTCAAATGATATGCGGATTTTCCAAACCAGCATTTACACTTCCTGAAATTGCAACCTTTAGGAACCTATTTTAAAATCTCTAACATTACTATAATGTATAGTATGTGATATAATTATTTACTTTATTTGGAATAGGAAAGGACACTGGTCTGGTTATTAAAAACAAACTTATCGTAATTTCCATAAAATGAAACCCACCTGCCACGGCTTTAGGTTATTTTTCAAACTTTTCATCTTGTCCAAGTGATTTCCAGGTGATTGATCAGTGTACAGATTGTGTAGAGCATAAGCCAGTGTATAGACGGCAGTGTAAATGTGATAGGTGATCCTGTCATTGTAATTGTACAATGGGAAATCTCTTGTTCCAGTCAGAGATTCATTTCCTGTACAGATTCTTAGACCAACATAATTTTTTTTAAAATCTGGAATAAAGCAAAAAAACATTCGTCTCCATAGCCTTATAGTTAATCTGTCTTCTGGGTAGATGTTGGTAGAAAAGTCTTTGATGAATTGATCAAAACCTGGAATTTCTCTTTCATGGTTTAACAAGGATAGAGAGCCGTTTAGAATTTTATATTGTCTAAATTTTAAAATACTTGCGAGTGAGGATGTGATTAAGACTTTACTTGGCATATTGGGATTACAATGTATAAAGCTAATCATTTCATCACTGTTAATAAACAGAACAATCACATTAGCGTCTGTATTTTCAATGTTATGAAGGAACCTGGCACATTTATTTGGGTTGATAGTGGCACCAGGAGAAAGAACTGCAGTGAAGGCCAAACAGGCTCCATATTTAGAAAGCTCGTTACTTATCTCTCTCTGGGCTTTGTATCCAATGTCATCATCAGATATAACGAGTCCGAGCCATTTCCACCCAAAGTGTTTCAATATCTGCACAATGGCATCAATTTCTGATTCCTCATTGGCCACAGATCCGTAGATTGATGGGAACTGTGTCCTGTCACTTAACCCTGGATCCATGGAGCCAAAACTGATCTTTAAAAAACATAAACATGTCATTTAAATACATTTAAAAAGGAATATATTGGAAATCATTTTAGTACCTGGCACTTTGATACTTAACCTGAATCATTGATTGTCACACTCTGTATTAGGTGGGAATGTAGTATATCTACAGCGAGTTTCTTTTATTCTGGAGAAGCAGCGACTGAACTATGTACATTTATAGCAGTAGATATCACAGCGCATGGTACACATTAAGGAGTAGATATAAAACCCATGATTTGTGGGGTAATATTCAGTTGGCATGGGATTTCTAGTGGTTTTGTGGGGCCTGTGTGGTGTCAAGTAGTTTGTTGAAAACCTTGGTAGCGCAAAATACAAATTTTAAATGGTGGTGAAAAAAAAAGATACTTATCTGACCCGCTGTGCATCGCATACTGATTTCTGCATTGCGATAATGTCCTCATGTAAGTAGTGTTGCTTGGGTAGCACTTCATACCTGTAGAAACTATTCCATCTCTGTTAACCTCCCTCTTAGATTTAGTAGCCATACAATATTATTGGCTAATGTGGGGCCCATAATATCTCTACACAAATTTTGTCTGATAAAAAAAACCAGGACGATTCTGTTCATTAAATTTTTATTATTGGACACCACACACAAATCAAGTATCTATGATAATGTGTATGGTAACCTTTAGCTGTGAAGCTAAAGATCCCAAGTGGGTTCTCAAAAATGGAATCCGGTTCCAAATCGGAACTCCCGGATCCGAAGGAACTTTCTGTATTTCCGATAACCCTCCAAAATACAAGGATTCTTTGGAGATTTTCCGCAAACTCCAGGCTACTTTCAAGGGTTACAATAAGTAGCTTCGAATATACATGCTGAAGCTCAGGTGAAGTAAATGGTTTATTATTTAAGTTTTAGTGATTTGTATGTGCCCCCTGATCATTTCCCAGGTGCCTGAGCCGTCTACTGTAAGTTTATTTAGCCTTACTTTACTCAGAACTTCCAGATTTATGTCCCCATTGACTTCTATGGGTCAGTTTTGTAAATTTTCGAATTTCACATTTTCCCAAAAAATTCGAAAAAGGAAAGAAACCGGTGGATTCACTGAATTCTAATGGTGGCGCTTTAACCCTTTCAGTACCACCCTCAATTGGTCTAGACACATGTTTACAGCTGGAACCCCAAATAGGGAATATTATATTTATCAGCACAAAGTGTAATTTCGATAAAAAAAATACGTTACTTTTCTGGAGATTTGAAAATCTGCTAGATTGAATTTATTTTTATGCATTTTTATTTGTAGAAAACGTAAGTTTACACACAAAAATCGTATTGTTTCTAAAACCTCTGGTTCTTCTATGTACAATGATACCAGATATATGTAGGCTCCCCACATTCCCTGTCCAGGAGACTCCCCAAAACTAAAACAACACTTTCTAGAATATTACACCACATTAAAATGCATAAGCCTTCCAACATTTTTATTAAATAAATAGTGTTATTCTTTCATACAAACATGCAGATTTCAGGACCCAATTTTCCATAAACTTTTAAGGATATTTTGTGAAAAAATGAAGGAGACGATGATTAAATGTATGAAAGCCTCAGATGTCACAGAGATTTCCTTTACACTACAGCATGGGATGTCTCTTATATGGTCCGCACCTATAAACCCACCTATAAACCCATACCTGTGGATATTTATACATCCCTACAAGTTGTGCTATTGCATATGTTGTGTGAGTAGACAAGTCTCCCAATACTCCCAATGTTGGATTGTTGTTCTGGCAGTTGAAATTTGGAATGCTGGGAAATACTCCAGATAATGTACCCAGTGAACCAGCGACAGCCATAAGTTCAGACCCACAGGAGTCATATACGTGATATCCCAGGGTAATATTGGGTAAAATCCTCTCATTGTTATTTATCTCATCAACCGCAAATATGAAGACTAGGAACTTGCGGAAATCTTGGAAAGTTACCCTGTAGTAGAAATAAATTTATGTAACAGTAATTATTAAACAATATACCAATTCTATGTTTAAACTACTGAGAGAGACCAATAAGAGACTACGAGGTATTCATTATCTATCTATCAATAGGGATGGCCGGTTCGCGGATCCGAACCCGGATCCGCCGTGGATTTATCCCATTCCGGATTTTCCGCCTTCCGAACTTCCGAACCGCGGATTTCTCGTATTTTTGAAAATTTTCAAAATTACGAGTTTTCTCGTATTTTCGAAAATACGAGAACTCAATTTCGAAAATTTTCTAAAATACGAGGATTTCTCTTATTTCCGTAAATTCGTATTTTTGAAAATTTTCGAAATTACGAGGATTACTTGTATTTTCGAAAATACATATTTTCGAAAAATTTTGAAATTACGAGTTTCCTCGTATTTTCGAAAATACGAGGAAACTCGTAATTTCGAGGATATTTTTCCTTTTAATGGGTCCGCTCGCGGATTTTCGAATTTTCTCGAAAATTCACGGATCCTCGAGTGGACCGGATTTTGCGAAGTTCGGACATCTCTATCTATCAACAGCAATGAAAAAGTAAAAACTAAAAATTAATAGTCAGAGAAGGAGACAAAGTCTCACATCGAAAAGTCCTGGGTCAAAAATGCGCCAGGCCCTTCACTGTCAAATTCTCTGAGCTTTACTCACCACTGGATGCAGGTGGCTTTGGGTGCAACAAGGCTTAGGCTCCACAAATAGGTAATGAAAAAAAATTAAAAATGAGCGTGCCCAGTCTGTAACCAGAAGATGATTATTAATACATCTTAGAATAAAACTATATATCCTTTTTTTTGCAAGTAAAAAGAGAGGGTTTTTTTTGGACTTGTTCTATGTATTTAACATTTCATAATATTTTATTTTCATTACACATGGTTTATTTTTCTGTTGTATTAGTTAACATATCTGTTTATTATTTTCTTATTCAGCCCCTAGACATTAAGCCCATTACATTAACGGGCACTAGAAGCCTAGAGACCCCCCTTTGTGTCTCAATCCCAGAGACCCCCTCACTGTCCCTAGCTCAGAGACCCCCCCTCAGTGTCCCAAGACCAGAGTCCCCCCCTCTGTCCCAAAAGGCAGAGTCCCCCCCTCTGTCCCAGAGCCCTCTCCCTCTAGTGGTGAGTCCATAGTAACTGCAGTGACACACACACACGCACGCACGTACACACGCATGGCAGCACATAGGCAGACGGTACTTAACTGGGACATTAAAAAAATGTAAATTTTACTAACAATTCATTGTTTTTTATTCTATTAATAATTATTTGACTGATAATTTGCTAGTAAAAAAGGTTTTAAAAAAGGATAAAAATGTGCAGTGTCCATGGAGGTAACTTTTATTGTTTTTTCACTAAAAAAGTCTTCCTTGAAAATGGTGCTATAATGAATCCATGGTGCCATATCTTCTATTTATTGTACCACTGTTCACCAATTCTCCGCTTGGCAAAATTTGCTACTGCTGATGCCAACTTCTATTGAATGGCAAATGATATCACAGAACAACTTAACAACTAAATATAATATAGCAAAGTAGTACAGTAATTGTGGTTGAATAAAGACACACGTCCATCTAGTCCAACAATAACCACATTTCCTGCTTAACTGTTGATCCAGAGGAAGGAAGAAAAAAAACAGCATTAGGGGGGAAAAATTCCTTCCTTCCTCCAAGTGGTAATCGGTAATATCCCAGGATCAACTTCAACTTTATGAATCAATACCAGCATCAATACACAACACTGGGGTGAAGGCACAGTCTTACTCAGGGTAAGTAAGTATTTTTGTACTCAAAGTACAAAAATACAGAATTGCTTTAATTAATCGATGATTTAAGAATTCATAACACAATCAAAAGGGTTAAAAACATTTAAAAAACACACAAGGTTCTGCCATGACCCCTCAGATACTATATGGATTGTGCCTGGGTTCTCTTTTCTCTTTCTATTTTCTCTACCAGTTACATGGAACATTCTTTATTTTTAGAAACTCAGACAGCTTTTTTTTTTAAACTATCCATGTTCTATTGGTGAACAATGCCTCAGATAGTTTATTGTATGGCCCGTTAATGTATTTATACACAGTAGTCATATCCCCACGCAAGCGCCTTTTCTCCAGCGTACATAATTGTAACTTTTCCAGTCTCTCTTCATATTCAAGCTCCCCCAATCCCCTTATTAATTTAGTTGCCCTTCTCTGAACCCTTTCCATTTCAAAGATGTCCTTTTTGTACACAGGATTCCAAAATTGCACTGCATATTCCAAAAGAGGCCTTACCAATGCTTTGTAAAGAGGGAGAATAACATTTTCCTCCCTTGAATCCATACATTGTTGACAATGTTATGTATTGTCCACAAATACATAGACCTTGCTGACACTACCATTATGTAAATCATTAATGAACATATTATATACATTTTAGCAAACTCGGTGGTGTGATAACTATTTTTGAACATTTCTATCTTGCAATTAGGTACTATATCTTACTGGAAAGTGTTAGGTACATTACTATTCCCGATGGCGGGTTTCCTAATACCAATAAGTGTTAATGAGTTGGGTGTTACACTATTTTCATTCATTTACAGAATTTTCCAATTTCAAGTTTTTGATTTTTACTATTTTACAGTAAAGTGGACCTGGGGTCTTATATGTACAGATTTATCCCCTGAGTGTTTTAACCGCTAAAGACTAGAGATGGACTAGATCTGAGCTTGAACCTGTGTTCGACCCAAACTTTAATAGTTCAGATGAATGTGGACTTCCAGAAGTATGAACTAGCTTGGGTTTTCGAACACATGGACATCTTTTCGAAGATTATTCGATATATAAAATTTGCTAATTTTCGGATTTGCATAGCATTCGTTAACCCTCGATTTTGCCCATAACCCTCGAATGCACCATTTCGGCGATAACCCTTGAATGTTCCGTTTCGGTGATAAGCCTATAATGTATCATTAAATTTTTGGTAACCCTTGAATGTATAGTTCTGTAACCCTTTGAATGTTCTATTGTTCTATTTCAGTCACCCTCGAATATATGGTTCGTTAACCCTTGAATGTATCGTTTGATTTTGGTAACCCTTGAATGTTTTGCTTGTGAAGGTTCTCATTCATCCAGGTCATGGTATATCTGTTGTATTCAATTAGATCAACTGGACTGAATGTCTTCTTTGAAGACGTTTCGCTAGTCATCCGACTGGCTTTCTCAATTCAGAATGACTTGTACGAATCTGTGGCAATTATGTACCCTGGAAAATCCCAATTAGCATATCACAGCCAGTGTTTAAGGGTGTGATTAGATAGTGGCTAAGAGGTGTTATAGGACGCCCAGAGTAAGGTGTTAAAACAGCATTGTACATGCCAGACAGTTGGAAGCACAGAGCACAGAGGCGAAGGCTAAAGAATGAAACATCTCGAGGAGCCCTTAAAACTTGTGGATATCCGACTGGGCTTGTCAAAAGAAGTAGAAGGAAAAAAAGAACACGAATACCAACAGTGAAGGGGAAAAGCAGACAGGAGGAAGAACATGGTTCATCCCATATGTAGCAGGGGTCTCCGAGAAATTAAGAAGATTTTTCAAAAAACTCGTATCCCTGTCTGCTTTAAACCGAACAACCCACTGAGGCAGCAAGGGTACATCCAAAGACCCAATACCAAAACACAAGAAAAGCGACATCATATATGCAGTGCAGTGCAGTGAAGAATGCTCTGATTTGTATGTGGGGGAGACCAAACAGCAACTGCATCAACGTAGGCCCAGCACAGAAGAGCCAATTCCTCGGGTCAGGACTCAGCCGTGTATCTGCATCTTAGGATAAAGGACATACCTTTGAAGATGTAATGTTACATACTGGCGAAGGAACTGACTGGTTCAGGAGGTGTTATGAGGCCATTTATGTGAAAATAAGAAACCAAGCCTAAAGAGGTGGGGGGGTTCGACACCAACTGTCTGCATGTACAATGCTGTTTTAACACCTTACTCTGGCGGTTCCTATACACCTCTTAGCCACTATCTAATCACACCCTTAACACCTGGCTGTGATATGCTAATTGGGATTTTCCAGGGTCATAATTGCCACAGATTCTTGTACAAGTCATTCTGAATTCAGAAAGCCAGTCGGATGACTAGCGAAACGTCTTCAAGAACTACATTTCAAGTCCAGTTGATCTAATTGAATACAACAGATATACCTTGAATGTTTTATTCAGTAACTCTCAAATTGGCCGTAATCGTCCAAAGTAGCATGCGGAAACCCAACAATGGCCAGATTGTGGGGAAAGTTGCAGGGAGATGCAATATCCTGTGTGAAGGTGAAAAATAAGAGCAAAACCCATGCTAACTGATGTAATATAGATTAACAAGAAAAGAGAAAAAAGGAGCAGAATACAACACTCAAAATCAAGGCAATTATACAATTAAAACATATTAAAAAACTCATTATCTAAACTCCTAAAGTACTGCCCCTTGTAATGAATAGAGTCCCGGAGGGACGAAGTTCACTGTACCTTTTAGGAGGAGGGCTGTCAGTAGGCTGGAAACAATGACTGAAGAGATGGTAACTAGAACAACGGCTGGAAGGATGGTAACTGGAACAATAGCTGGAAACAATGGCGGTAGAGATGGTAGCTGGGACGATGGCAGGAAACAATGGCTGAAGAGATGGTAACTGGAATAATGGCTGGAAACAAATTGATACTTTGCTCATTACCCAGGATTATCGTCTGTAGTAACTTAGACATTAATGTTTAAAGATACATTATTCCAAGTATCGGCCCTAGCTTTACCAAGATAGCCAAAGTGTTTGAAAGAGTTCCATACAAACATAATGATGAAAAAAACTGATTCAGAAGAGGGCCACATAGGGTCCATATCAATCCTTAAGCAGAAGCCCTGCCCAAGATTCTGTAAACTATTATTATTATTACCAATTAAGAGATTAATTAATGTTAGTCATTTCCAACAGGCAAATCTGCCCTTTACTGTAAGACATGACGATCAATGTAAAACTAAATATCGGATGTAAATGTTGAATCAATCTAAACATGAAGCCTGCTGTTGCTAAGCCCAGCATCACTTACAAGAAAAAAAACATCCAAGCCTTGCTAATCTTTCCAACACACGCGAATGCCTTGAAACTGTAGGCTTTAGTCAAGTCGTGCGCATATGATCAATAACTAGCCCCATTCTCCCGAATTTGCTATTTATCGTAGTGATCTGATAAGAAAGTATAAAGATGAGACGAACTTCATGTTTTAACATAATAATGACCTAAAGGATACATATAAATAAAACTAGTAATAAAAGCCTTTACCAATGTGAGAATAAAACTATAGAATGGCCTATATTTTTCAAGAACCTGCAAGAAAGATTGAGGAGCATGCCCATAGAATTAGATGTTTTTTTTACACAAAGAAGTAAACGTGTACCCAACTGATACAATCTTATCCAAAGACAACACACCCCTTAGTACTGATAATACAGTAAAAACACACCAGTGTTAAGTTTTGGGATGTGACACTAATGAACCGGATTGGTGATCTTTTAGTCCCATAAAGGTGTACTGGCCCCCGGGGGGACTGCACGCAAGAAAGTTAGACTCCACACCGCAGTGCACCTTTTTTCCAAGCGCAGGCCGTGTTGTTTGCAGTGCACATGTTGTGTTGCCCCCCCCACAGGGTGGCAATAACACGGCTCACCCCCTCCACCACAACCTCTATTTAGGATTGTTGTTGGTGTATTTCCAGCGAAGGAAGGCCGTAGTAGTTTCTCAACGCCAAGGCGACAGGAATGCGCGGCCATAGCATGCACCCCAAGAGGGACTTTTCCTGTGTGATCAGTGATATACATGCGTGTAGCCAATTCAGTTTACTTAACTAAAACTGTTTTTTTTTTTTTTTTTTTTCAGACGTGTGGTCTGACTGCTATTGACTAATTTTACAAAATCACAAGGATGGAACCCCCCCCCCCCCCCCTCCCCAAAGTTTGACAGGACTTTGACGTTAGTTTCTCTTATTTGCTATCAAACTTCTGCAAATTGATATCAGTTGATGTGTATCCAGAAATGTCAAAAGACACCGTACACTCCGCTATTAATCCCTATCTGTGTATCAAAGGCACACTTTGCTCGTATATAGAAATTATGAGATTTTATTTTCTATGTCTTTTATTTTATATAAATCAATGTGCTTTTACCAGCGATCAGTTATTTCTTATTAACAACTAACCAAAATAACAGTGCCAAACTTACAAAAGGAAGTTTCCTGTGAGTGGCGAAATGAACTAAGGTGATTTTGCAAAGCTCCCTTGTTTCTACATGATCTTAGCTTTTAACGGACATAGAAAAAGGAATTTCATCATTTGATGGTTGTATTGGTTTAGTTTGTGTGAGTTTGAAAATAAGCTGAAATAAAGATTGTTGTGCTCTGATAGTTGCTGTGTTAAAAACATGTATGTGCAGACTGTGTTTGCAGGAGCAGATTCATCTTTCTTTCTCCTAGTCTTCAGTTTACAAGGGATGCAACTGGGCTTCTATATTCTAGTATTGCACCTGTTGTAATCACAAACGGTTGTGAAAGGGTTAATAAGTGTTTTGTTTTTCCCTCTATTCCTGGCTCTTTGCACTAATTGGTGATGAGGGGGCTGGAACCAATTAGTTAAATGGATTCACATTGGTTGGTTCAGTGGTTTGCAACTTACAAAAGGAAGTTTCCTGTGAGTGAAATGAACTGAGTGATTTTGTCAAAGTCCCTTGCTCTAAAGGACCTTGCTTTTAAGGACATAGAAAAAGGACATGAAACAGAACGAAGGCAATTAAACAAGTTGGTTGTTCATTGTGCTGGTGTTGGTATTAGAAGTGGTTTGTCGGTACCAGCATGTGTATCCTGCACACAAGGATGAGGAACCTGGAGCAGACGTCTAAGGGGCGCAGCTTGCAGCATTGCCGGATTGACAAATCTGGAGGGACAGCAGGCACTGGCTGGAAACAAGTAAGGAAAGGGACTTTCCCATGCCTTGACTGCCCACACCGCCATGCGCATCATAAAAGGGGACTCATGCCAGCACCCCAAAGATGGTACTACAAATAAACAGTTTTTGAAACATGTATTACCCATGTCATCATTATTTACTTAAATGCCATGTGGCCTTGGCTACATAGGACAAACAGCAGGCCATTCAAAGAGTGAAACACAAATGCATTGATTAGAAATTATAAAACGCCCCATCGAACCATGCTAGCTAAGCACTTTTTGAGGCAAAGCACCACATATCTCAGCTAAGGTGCGAGATTTTAGGAGAAAGTACAAAAAAGGAAGGTGAAAGTAACTAGACAATAGCCTTAAAAGAGAATGCTACTGGATTGGGAAATGAATACTTATGTTCCCAAAAGGTTTAAATGAACACGGAATATGTCTGCTTCTTATAATTTATCTCATTATCTTTTCCTCTATGATTGTAGATTCAACTGGCTGGGCCATAATTATTGAATACAGATTACTTGTTATGATAGAACCCAGCTGGTATGTTATTATATATATATATATATATATATATATATATATCTATATATAATAATTAATATATATATATATATAGAATACAAGAGTGTAGGAAGCACTCCAATAGGCTAATTTTCAGCCACAAAATGAGAGGAAGAGGCGATCCAGTGCTTTATATTAAAGGCATAGGACCTCCATAAAGGGCGTGTTGGGCGGTGCTATTACCACATGAGGCTTGACCAGGCCTCACCCAAATAAATACATAAGCGCCTCTCCCTCATTTAAAAGTCAGGGTGGGCTGGGGGAGTGAAAGCTGTTGTATGGATCCAGTGCACAACTATGAGAAATGCCAAGTTTGCTAATGGTAATTGAAGTAAAAAAGGTTAGAAGTTAGGACCTTCCAGACAGGTTACCTGACGTGGTTGGAAGGCTTTTCAGTAATGTGATCACAGTATAGTATACTAAACCCCTTTGTTTTATAAAGTATGCCAGTGTGCAGATAATAGGATATTGTATGGGGCTAGGAATGTGCATTGATTATCTTTTCTATGTTTGTATAAATGTTGACCAGATACAGTAGCCATTCTGCTAAATGTAGTTGTGTAATTAGCCTAATTGGAGTGCTTCCACAATTCTTGTATTGTATGAATTATTTGGGAGCCTGGACAAAGCCTCCATGTGGTATAATGGCACCCCAACATGCCCCTTTTATGGGAGGTCCTATGCCTTTATATAAAGACTGGATGGCCTCTTCCCTCACTTATAAAAAGCCAAAGGGCTGGGGGGAAGTGAAGTCTGTTGTATGGATCCAGTGCACAACTATGAGAAATCAAAAGTTGCTAATGGTAATTGAAAGTGAAAAAGGTTAGACGTTAGGACCTCCAGACTGGGGTTACTGACGTGGTTGGAAGGCTTTTCATTCATGTCATCACAGTAATGTATACTAACAACCCTTTGTTTATAAAGTGTGCAGATAATATGATATTGTATGGGGCCTAGAGGAATGTGCATGATATATCTTTTCTATGTTTGTATATAAATATATATATATATATAGATATATATATATATATAGCAAGAAAGTACAAACAGGTGATTGCACTCCACGCCAAATATTCAACGACAGGGGTGCTAATCCCAAGGTAGGTAATAAGAATATAAGAAATGTGGAGCACTCAGCGCCGATTTAAAAAAAAACAAACAAAAGTAAATCTGTGTATTCAATTAGATCAACTGGACTTGAATAGTAGTTCTTGAAGACATTTCGCTATCACGACTGGTTTTCTAATTCAGAAAGCCAGTCTGATGACTAGCAAAACGTCTTCAGAACTACATTTCAAGTCCAGTTGAATCTAATTGAATACAACAGATTTACCATGACCTGGTGATGATGAGAAACCTTCACAGCAAAACAAAACAGTAGTTTATTGAAGTAACCTTACATCAACGCGTTTCAGTCACCTGGGACCGTCATCTGGATTACAGATACCTCATTCCTGTTAGATTTAAGTAAAGTGATACACACAGCAATTAACTCCATTAACTCAGTTAACACTCGATTATTGTCCACATCCAAACCCACTTTGATTGCACATTTCCTAAAAATATACAATAAATATCCTCAAATAAATTAGTATAATCTACATCAACACACTAATAGCCATAGCTTCCAATATATGAGTGATAGTGAATATAAATAAGATATAAGTAAATATAAAAATAAAGTGCCCTTAGTTCCCTATTAGACCAAATAGTCAAGCAAAAGAACAAGTTACTAGAATAATAACCTAGATTACAAAGTGTCAAGTGCTAATAGAAAACATGTCCAGAAGATACCTGTGTTGAATAAAATTAACTAACCAGAGGTGACTATATAATGACAATATAAATTTAAATTAAAAAACAGGGCGATTCAATAACAGTTCTTATCGTTTAAATGGTGCTAATTTGGCCCCAACCAATCAGAACTTATGTAACATTTGAAAGCTAACATCTGAATGGTTGGGGCAAAATTAGACACCATTTTCAACGATTAAGAACTTTTATTGAATAACCCTATTAGTGTCTCAAATGACATATACTAACAAATACTAAATCTTTATAACACCCACTAATGTATAAAAACAGGGAGATCTATAGGGTAAGACACTGACAGAATGGAATACAGACAAAGATGAATCAGCATAAAACATAAAAACAAAATAAAATCTAATTTACGTATGCTACGTAACAAATATATTCTGTATATCAGAGAACCAATCAGTAACCACACCTATCATAGGGGCCACTAAAAAATTATATATATAGATAGGGAAGATTATAAACATCCTATAAGGTAGAACTAGAATCAGGGAAAATAACAGTTGGATGAGTAGAAGTCCTAATTAACGGTAAACAATATTATTATTCCTATATTCGCTCACATAAAAACAGGACAGGGGAAGGGTTTCATTAAGTCCTTTGGGGGACAGTGCTCCAAACGTTTTATCCACCATGATCCTTTTGTAGCAACCTCTTATGTCTATCAATACCCTCAGTGGGCTTAATGTGATCGATAGCCAATCCAACGGAAAATGGCTATGCAGTAGGCGTCTAGCTTCCTTAAAATGGCGGAGCTACCGGTTGTTCAGTTATCACTTTGTTTTTCCCTTTAATTTAACTTTGTTATGTCCATTCTCTTTTATATTAAGGCTGATCTAATGGCCTGTCTGTGATTCGCCCTCCGCCTCCTTATTGATGTGGCGTATTTTTCCTACATTATATAATATCATATAATATGTATATAAAATATACAACATATGAGTAAGACAGCCCAATTTGTATTAATAGGGATTCTTTTTCAGCTGTAGTGAGGGAGGGCAAGTCTTACTGTCAAAGCATAACTACAAGTAAGGGCACCCACACATTTTGTAACAACCCGTTTTTCTGGGGTAACCAATTGGTTCTAGTTCTAATTTCCTTAGGTTTAGGTCAGTTTGACCAAATAATTGTAAGGTCCTGATGGACCTTGACATATTTATATATATCTTAAAAATTTATATTTATACAAATAGTTTGCCCTTTGATCCATTGCATCCTACAAGGTTTTTATTTCAAGACAAGTATACTATGGACTTATATTTGGACTTGTTTATGGACTTGTTGTTGGACTTTACAACCTATTTGGTTTTTATCTCATCCTTTTTGGAAAGGGGAACTTTGGAGAGGGTGGGGTTATGGGCTCTATTATGTGTGTATTGCACGTTCACTCTGTATCTGATGAAGGTGTGGTGAGTTCCCCCAAAATGTACATGATATTTTTCCACTGAATAAAGGGTTTAAGGACCCAATTCACTAAAAAGTGTGTCGTGCGGTTCCAGTTTTCTTAAAATATTTAACTTGGAGACGATGGCAGGACATCCGGATACCAGCGCCACAGAAAACCTATATAGCACATGCTGTGCTGAGGGTGTGCTCTTCCTCACAAAGCTTGAGAGTATAGAGGTAGGTGGAAGTGGGACAGGGGAAGGGTGAGGGGGTAGGGGAGGAGTGGTTTGGTTAGGTGTACTTGGGGAAGTGTGGGGATAAAGGGTAGAGGTTGCTTCTCCATCTTGCCCAATCCAACAGAATTGCCACCTTAGGTGCGAAGTGGAGGAGGGACAGCTCAGAATTAGCATGTATGCAGCGGGCTAATCCCTTGAGCAACCAGGGGGACTTACCATCTCTAATACATGGGAGGAGAAACTTAGATCAGGAAGCTAAGCAGTTGGTAGTGAAGGGGAAATCATTATAAGGAAGGTAGATAGGGTAATCTGCTGCCAAGACCCTACATGCGAAACTGTTTGTTGCCTCCTGGTGCTAGGGTTGGCATGTGGTAGACATTTAAACAGATTATTGGGTGGGGCCGGGTGTGAACCGCGGTCTTGGTTCACATTGGTGCCAATGACAAAGTTTTAGAGGAGGAGGTGAAGGCTCTTAAATATGATTTGACGAGAGCAAGGGCCCAAGTTAAAGCAAGGAACTCAGGGTAGTGTTTTCAGAAATACTACCGCTGTCCACGTGCATATGCTAGGAGTTGCGTTAGCTTAGGAGCATTAATGCCATGGCTAAGAGGGTGGTGTAAGGAAGAAGGTTTGGGTTTATAGAGAACTGGGCAGACTTTGCTGTCGGCATACAAGTCTTTAGTAGGGATGGGTTTCACCTTACTGATGGTGGTTGCAAGCTGTTTTAGGAGGAAGAAGATGGCTAGAGGGTTGAGAGGAGATTTTAACTAGGTTTAGGGGGGAGAGGTATTATCAGTCTCAATGGATAGATAACCCGGAGGAAAGAAGGGTATAGATTGGCCAGTGTGGGTGGAAAGGGGAGGGTGGGGCTAGCAAAGGGGATAGGGAGGCATGTGTATTAAATTGTACGAATATACAGGATCATAATCTAAAATGTTGTTGCAAATGCGCGAATCCTGGCTGACAAAATGGGTTGAATTGGAGATAATGGCGTGGAATGAAAAGTTGATGTAATAGGTATAGCAGAAATGTGGGTTTGAACAGTTCTCGACTGGGCTGATAAATTTAGAAGGATATGCCTTGTTTAGGTAGGTAGTAGAAGAGAAAAGGAAAGGGAGAGGAGATTATGTTATAAAAAGAATTAAAGCCAAATTTAAAAGAAGAGATAACTGGCGATATGGATGTTTTAGCGGCAGGCAATATGGGTTGAATTAGGAGCAACGGAAAGGGGGTAATGTCATTGTTGGTGTCTGCTATAAAGCCGCCAATACTAGACGGTGGGGAAGTGAGAGTCAACTTCATATGCAGTTGGCAAGGGCTGCAAGTTGGGGAGTGTGCTCATTATGGGGGACTTTAATTACCCTGACATTGATTGGTGTGCTTGTAACTGCCATCACAGAAAATGGGATGAGTTCCTGAATTGCTGCAGGATAATTTTCTCTCACAGGTGGTTGAAGTTCCTACTAGAAAGGTAAGACAGTACTTTTGCTCTGACCTGAGGAAGAGGGTAGATCCTCGAAAGCTTGTCTACTAAAATAAAATGTTTAGTCCATTTTAAGTATCACAGTACTCTACTTTTACTACAATATTGGGTCTAAACGGCAAAACAATTATTATTTTTACTGGAAAGGAGCTCTTGTTGGATCTGGTAATATCTAGCGTCATGAATAGATATTATAGGTATAAAGGTAACTGGAGGCTTAGGGTAGTCACCGTGAATACAGCAAAATGAGCTGGGTTAACAAGACTTTTATTTTTTCGGTACACAAATTTTCCAGGTTTTAAAGTATACTTTTCAGAATGTCAACTGGGATAATGTATTATCAGGTAAAGGTACTGAACAGAAGTGGACTGTGTTTAAGGAGATTTTTAGCATTCACATCTAAATTATACCCTTGGGAAATAAATGTAAAAAACATAAATTCGCGCCCATGTGGCTGAATTCTGATGTAAAGAGGGGAATGGAAAGAAAGAAAAAGCATTTAAACCTTTAAGTCAGAAGGAACAGAAAGGGCCTTTAGGGAGTATAAACTGTAACAAGAGAGTAAGAAGCAATAAACTAGCTAAAATAAAATGAAGTTAGGATAGATGAACAAAGCATCACTAAGCCTAATTTTTTTTTTAAGATAATAATGTAAGAAGATGAGGACTGAGAATGTGGAATAATTAATGGTGCTGCCACATTTTCAGTCCTCATCTCTATAAAAGATCCAAGTTACAGATATCATAGAGTATAGTAGCAATAAGGGTATAAAAGATTCAAGTGCACTTCGGTTAACCGAGGATATGGTACAGAAAACAGCTAAATAAGGTTAATATTAAATATTAAAGTACAATCAAAACAAATTAGTTTAAATGGAAGCTATCTTTAACTAGCCTTTCAGAGCCTACCTGTGCCTTAGTAAAGTTCGGACATCTTGGATCATGTCTTCAGTCAGCTAAGCTCCGCCCCCCAAAGACTTCTGGACCTCGTTGCAGACTGTGTCTAAAAATCCACTGGCATTTTGCTCCGTGCGCGCAACATGATGTCAGTGCGCACACGGAGACATACAGGTGCGACGCCATCACGCCGCGAGCGATTGTAACAGCGCGGCGTGATGGCGTCACGCCTGTATGTCTTTGTGACTCCACGCTCGCGCTGACGTTGCGGCGCATACGTCGGGTGGCGCGCACACGGAGTAAACTGTCAGTGGATTTTTAGACACAGTCAGCAACGAGGTCCAGGAAGTCTTGGGGGGCGGAGCTTAGCTGACTGAAGACATGATCCAAGATGTCCAGAACTTTACTAAGGCACAGGTAGGCTCTGAAGGGACCTAAAAAAAAAAAAAGAGATAAGGGTAGTTAAAGATACAGCTTCCATTTAAACTAATTTGTTTTTTGAGTGTACTTATCCTTTAATAAATCTCCTGGACCGGATAAAATACATCCTCGGGTCCTTAGGGAGCTAAGTTCAGTTTTACCTAGGCCATAGGGCCGTATTTATAAAGGCGCAGTATTGCCTTTCAGCGATACCGTGCCTTTAAAAATAGGTAAAACGATCGTTAATTTCCGATTGGTTTAACTATCATTAATTTATGATCGTTATCGTAAATTTACGACACGGTCGTAAATTACCGATTCCAACCGTAAATCTACGATAACGCAATTGTAGATTTACGATCCCCATATAATACCATTGCAGTAGTTTACTACCGCATGATATTCTACGAACGGTAAATAACGAACATTCGGTCGTAAATGTACGATCGCACATTAGCGATACCGCGGGTTTATAAACATGGCCCATTGTTTCTTATTTTTACAGATTTCCTCATGTCCGGATGTGTGCCTCTGGATTGGAAAAAAGCTGATGTTATTTAAATATTCAAAAAGGGTCGTCGTTCACAGCCGGGTAATTACAGGCCTGTAAGTTTAACTTCACTGGTGGGGAAGATCCTGGAAAGTTTAATAAGGGAACATGTTCTAGAGTATGTTTCAAGGACTGACATTATAAGTAGTAACCAGCATGGATTTAGGAGGAATAGATCTTGTCAAACTAACTTGCTTGGATTTTATGAGGAAGTAAGTAGAAAGTTAGACTCTGGTATAAATAAGGTTAATATTAAATATTAAAGTACAATCAAAAACAAATTAAGTTTAAATGGAAGCTGTATCTTTAACTAGCCTTTCAGAGCCTACCTGTGCCTTAGTAAAGTTCTGGACATCTTGGATCATGTCTTCAGTCAGCTAAGCTCCGCCCCCCAAAGACTTCCTGGACCTCGTTGCAGACTGTGTCTAAAAATCCACTGGCATTTTGCTCCGTGCGCGCAACATGATGTCAATGCGCACACGGAGACATACAGGTGCGACGCCATCACGCCGCGAGCGATTGTAACAGCGCGGCGTGATGGCGTCACGCCTGTATGTCTTTGTGACTCCACGCTCGCGCTGACGTTGCGGCGCATACGTCGGGTGGCGCGCACACGGAGTAAACTGTCAGTGGATTTTTAGACACAGTCAGCAACGAGGTCCAGGAAGTCTTGGGGGGCGGAGCTTAGCTGACTGAAGACATGATCCAAGATGTCCAGAACTTTACTAAGGCACAGGTAGGCTCTGAAGGGACCTAAAAAAAAAAAAAAGAGATAAGGGTAGTTAAAGATACAGCTTCCATTTAAACTAATTTGTTTTTTGAGTGTACTTATTCTTTAATAAATCTCCTGGACCGGATAAAATACATCCTCGGGTCCTTAGGGAGCTAAGTTCAGTTTTACCTAGGCCATAGGCCGTATTTATAAAGGCGAGTATTGCCTTTCAGCGATACCGGGCCTTAACAATAGTGTAAACGATCGTAATTTCCGATTGGTTTACTATCATTAATTTATGATCGTTATCGTAAATTTACGACACGGTCGTAAATTACCGATTCCAACCGTAAATCTACGATAACGCAATTGTTAGATTTACGATCCCCATATAATACCATTGCAGAGTTTTACACCAGCATGATATTCTACGAACGGTAAAAACGAACATTCGGTCGTAAATGTACGAGCGCCATTAGCGATACCGCGGGGGGTTATTAAACATGCCCATTGTTTCTTATTTTTACAGATTTCCTCATGTCCGGATGTGTGCCTCTGGATTGGAAAAAGCTGATGTTATTTAAATATTCAAAAGGGTCGTCGTTCACGCCGGGTAATTACAGGCCTGTAAGTTAACTTCACTGGTGGGGAAGATCCTGGAAAGTTAATAAGGGAACTGTTCTAGAGTATGTTTCAAGGACTGACATTATAAGTAGTAACCAGCATGGATTTAGGAGGAATAGATCTTGTCCAACTACTTGCTTGGATTTTATGAGGAAGTAAGTAGAAAGTTAGACTCTGGTATAGCAGTAGATGTAGTATACCGTATATACTTGAGTATAAGCCGAGGTTTTCAGGCTTTAAAAATAGCCTGAAAACTAACCTGGCTTATACTCGGGTCACTACCTCTGTGGAATCAACGCTCCGTTTACATCAATCTCTCCTCGGCTGTCCATTGGCTGAGCCTTCTACCGCTTCTTCATTGGCTGAGCGGCTTGTGCGCCCAATAGCTGGAGACCATCTACTACGTCTCGCAATACTTTCCCTCCCACCTATCCCTTGATGATATCAGGACAGCAGCACGCAAAGCATGACAGGTGCTTTCCTAGTACAGTACAGCGTTGACAGTGGCTAGGAGACCGGAGTCCGGAAGCGCGGAAGGTGTTTAAGTTCAAAAAGCAGTAAGTCTGGTTCCATGGACACTGGTAGGTTAAAAATACCGGTAATTATGTGATATACTTGCCTTCATTGGGCTCCACTGGAACTGGTGCTGTCTGCTGTACAGGGGCCCATGGTTAGTAACTGTCCAGGTGCATTAGCTGGGATTTTTGTCTGGACCTCTAACTACAATTTCCAGCATTTCCTGACAGGTGACGGACTAATAGGGGGTGCTGGGATTTTAGTTCTGCCTTTTAGGTGCAAAACCTGTCTAGTTATTGTCTGTGGGATCAGGATCTTGGTGGGATCAGGGTCTCTGGCTGGATCAGGGTCTATATTTCAACCCTGCTATACTCGAGTCAACATGGTTTCCTAATTTTGGGGTAAAAATTGGTACCTCGGCTTATACTCGGGTCGACTAATATGGGTATATACGGTACTTGGATTTTGCAAAGGCTTTTGATACAGTCATAGGCAACTAATGTATAGCTAAGGCTAAGTTGTGGTCTGGGGAGGCACATTTGTAACAGGATAGAAAATTGGTTAATAAATAGGATGCAGGGAGTAGTGTGTAAATGGGGCTTCATCAATATGGACTAAGTGCTAAGTGGGGTGCCAAAGGGTTCTTGTGTTGGGGCCGCTTTTATTTAATCTATTATTAATGATTGGGAAGTGGGTATTGTCAGCAAAGTTCTGTGTTTGCTGACGACACAAAACTTTGTCGACCATTGAAAACTAAGTGGCAGATGAGATTCAATGTTGATAAATGTAAGGTGATGCATTTTGGACTTAAAAATCCTTGTGCTGCTTATACTATAAATGGCTTGTGTTAAGGGAATCCCTGTTGGAAGGGATCTTGGAGTTTTGATGGATACAAACTTAAATATAGCAAGCAGTACCAGGCAGCAGCAACAGCCATAGCCAGCATGGTATTGTCTTGTATAAAGAGAGGTGCAATGAATCGAGTCCCGAAGGGACGAAGTTCGCTGTCCTTTTAGGAGGAGTTCAGACTGTAGGCCAGGTTGAGTGTAACTAGCGGGAATGAACTGGTCCTGGAGTGTTACTATGGAGCAGGATTCAAAGGAGCAAGATGCAATGGCTGGATACAATGTGGCCGGAACTATGGAGTTGAAACAATAATGCTGGATACAACGGCTGGATACGATGTGGCAGGAATAGTGGAGTTGAAGCAATGATGCTGGATACATGGCTGGATACAATGTGGCTGGGACATTGGAGTTGAGACAATGTGCTGGATACAATGGTGGAACATGGAGTGAGACAATGATGCTGGATACAATGGCGGGATACGAGTGGCTGGAACAATGGAGTTGAAACAATGAAGCTGGATACAAGGCTGGATACAAGATGGCTGGAACAATGGCTGGATACAATAGCTGGAACAATGGCTGGATACACTGAAGTAGAGGCAATGAAGCTGGAGACAATATGGCTGGGAACACTGGAGTAGAAACAAGGAAGCTGGATACAATGGCAGGTAAGGAGCGCTACAGACTGACAACCCGAGAGTCCGGTAGCGAGGTCTACGAATAGGCACTCGCTCCCTCTGCGAGTGCCTATTTGAATCTTCGTGCCGGCCGGTGTCTGGACATGGTGACGTCACGACGCCAACATCCGGCGCCGGTGACGTCACCAGTCCCGGAACATCGAGGGAGCGCGGCAGGTAAGATCCTTACAGAGAGGTATGGATTCAAGGGAGGAAAGTTATTCTCCCTCTTTACAAAGCATTGGTAAGGCTTCATTTGGAGAGCCTCATTTTCATCTCAAAGGCCCCATTCTGTTCTCGATTCATGCATACGGTTATGTAGAATTAAGATCATGTAGTCACAGAGACTGCGGTTCGGGACCCGAACCGGATCCGCCGCGGATTTCTCCCGTCGCGACGGCGGATTATTCGGACTTTCCGGACTTTCGAACTTCCAAACTGCGGATTTTTTTTTTTTTACGGAAAATTTTCGAAAATACGAGTATCTTCTAATTACGAGGATCTACGGTACTAGGGATCCGGAAAAAAACCGAAGATCCTCGTAATTACGCGGATTCACGTAATTACGAGGATTCACTAATTACGAGAATACTCGTAAAAACGAGTAATTCGTGTAAATTTTCAAGACGGAGCATGCCACATGATCCAAATTAGCCAATGGCAGCATATCATAGTTACAGAAGCCTCGTTTTTTTACGAAATCTTCGTTTTTACGGGAATCCTCGTATTTTCGAAATACCGTTTTTTAATTCACGCTAGCGGACTGTACTTTTTAGGTATTTTGGCATTTATACGTGCTTCTAAGGCCATTACCAGGTCCCTGAGTGGTTAAGTGTACGTTACCAAGGCTATTTAGACCACTTTTAATGCGGATTTTGCCGAACTTCATTTAAATACGTTTTTTAACGGGTCCGCTCGCGGATTTTCGAATTTTCGGATTTTTTCGAAAATCCGCGGATCCTCGCGCGGACGGATTTTTCGAAGTTCGGACATCTCTAGTAGTCACTAATTCACCAATAAAACAGATCAATTTTACACATTAATGTGTGAACAATGTCTGTTTATGTGAATATTAAGTTAGTATAGTATTTGAGGTTGAATAAAGACATATGTCCATCCAGTCCAACCCATCTAGAATATCCTCATTTCCTACCTAACTGTTGATCCAGAAGAAGGCAAAAAAAAAAACACCAAATTTATGAAGGGGAAAAAAAACCCTTCCTGACTCCAAGTGGCAATTGGAAATTTCCCTGGATCAACTCTACTTTATGTATCAATACCAGTAACTTGCAACATTCCTTGTTTGCATAAACTCACCCAGCTTTTTTATTTACACTGATCAATGAACCTGCTATAACAACGTCCACTGGAAGACAATTCCATAGCTTTACCGTTCTCACAGTGAAAAACCTTTCCGAACTTGAAGCCTAAACCTTTTTTCTTTAAGTCTTAAGGGATGTCCACGTGTCCTCTGACATGTTCTATTGGTGAACAATGCCCCAGATAGTTTATTGTATGACCCATCAATTTATTTATTCACAGTAATCATATCCCCATGCAAGTGTCTTTTCTCCAGCATACAAAATTGTAACTTATCCAGTCTCTCTTCATATTCAAGCTCTCCTATTCTCCTTATTAATTTAGTTGCCCTTCTCTGAACCCTTTCCATTTCAAAGATGTCCTTTTGTACACAGGATTCCAAAACTGCATATTCCAAATGAGGCCTTACCAATGATTTGTAAAAAGAGGAGAATAACATTTTCCTCCCTTGAATCCATACCTCTCTTTATGCAAGACAATACCATGCTGGCTCTGGCTGTTGCTGCCTGGCATGCTTGCTACCTTTAAGTTTGTTATCCATCAAAACTCCAAGATCCCTTTCCAACAAGAGATTCACTTAACACAGAGCCATTTATAGTATAAGCAGCACAAGTCCAAAATGCATCACCTTCTCAACATTGAATCTCATCTGCCACTTAGCAGCCCAATGTGACAATCTATCTAGATCCCCCTGCAATGATTGCACATCCTCTGAAGCTTTAATGGTCTACAAAGTTTTGTGTCCAGCAAAACACAGAAACCTTGCTGACAAATCCCACTTCCAAACCATTAATAACAGAATAAATAGAATCGGCCCCACACAGAACCCTGTGGCCCCCACTTAGCACTTTAGCCCATAATGACGAAACCCCATTAACAACTACTCTCTGCATCCTATTCATTATCCAATTTTCTATCCATGTACAAAATGTGTCACCTCATCTAGAATTCTGCATATGGATCAGTCATTAGATATGTGTCAACTGTCGAGTTTCATTCTGCCAGCAGTTCTATGGAACGTACAGAAATTGCAAAAATCAGAAACCCAATCGAAGCAGAATTTTTTATTTGTGACCCCGATTTTGTACCAAGCTCCAACTTGAAATTCCAAACTTTTCAAATGATATGCGGATTTTCAAACCAGCATTACACTTCCTGAAATTGCAACCTTAGGAACCTATTTTAAATCTCTAACATTACTATAATGTATAGTATGTGATATAATTATTTACTTTATTTGGAATAGGAAAGGACACTGGTCTGGTTATAAAAACAAACTTATCGTAATTTCCATAAAATGAAACCCACCTGCCACGGCTTAGGTTATTTTTCAAACTTTTCATCTTGTCCAAGTGATTTCCAGGTGATTGATCAGTGTACAGATTGTGTAGAGCATAAGCCAGTGTATAGACGGCAGTGTAAATGTGATAGGGGACCTGTCATTGTAATTGTACAATGGGAAAATCTCTGTTCCAGTCAGAGATTCATTTCCTGTACAGATTCTTAGACCAACATAATTTTTTTTAAAATCTGGAAAAAAGCAAAAAAACATTCGTCTCCATAGCCTATAGTTAATCGTCCTTCTGGGTAGATGTTGGTAGAAAAGTCTTTGATGAATTGATCAAAACCTGGAATTTCTCTTTCATGGTTTAACAAGGATAGAGAGCCGTTTAGAATTTTATATTGTCTAATTTTAAATACTTGCGAGTGGGAGGATGTGATTAAGACTTTACTTGGCATATTGGGATTAAATGTATAAAGCTAATCATTTCATCACTGTTAATAAACAGAACAATCCCATTAGCGTCTGTATTTTCATGTTATGAAGGAACCTGGCACATTTATTTGGGTTGATAGTGGCACCAGGAGAAAGAACTGCAGTGAAGGCCAAACAGGCTCCATATTTAGAAAGCTCGTTATATCTCTCTCTGGGCTTTGTATCCAATGTCATCATCAGATATAACGAGTCCGAGCCATTTCCACCCAAAGTGTTTCAATATCTGCACAATGGCATCAATTTCTGATTCTCATTGGCCCAGATCGTAGATTGATGGGAAATGTGTCCTGTCACTTAACCCTGGATCCATGGAGCCAAAACTGATCTTTAAAAAACATAAACATGTCATTTAAATACATTTAAAAAGGAATATATTGGAAATCATTTTAGTACCTGGCACTTGATACTTAACCTGAATCATTGATTGTCACCCTCTGTATTAGGTGGGAATGTAGTATATCTACAGCGAGGTTCTTTTATTCTGGAGAAGCAAGCGACTGAACTATGTACATTTATAGCAGTAGATATCACAGCGCATGGTACACATTAAGGAGTAGATATAAAACCCATGATTTGTGGGGTATATTCAGTTGGCATGGGATTTTAGTGGTTTTGTGGGGCCTGTGTGGTGTCAAGTAGTTGTTTGAAAACCTTGGTAGCGCAAAATACAAATTTTAATGGTGGTGAAAAAAAAGATACTTATCTGACCCGCTGTGCATCGCATACTGATTTCTGCATTGCGATAATGTCCTCATGTAAGTGTGTTGCTTGGGTAGCACTCATACCTGTAGAAACTATTCATCTCTGTTAACCTCCCTCTTAGATTTAGTAGCCATACAATATTATTGGCTAATGTGGGGCCATAATATCTCTACACAAATTTTGTCTGATAAAAAAAAACCAGGACGATTCTGTTCATTAAATTTTTATTATGGACACCACACACAAATCAAGTATCTATGATAATGTGTATGGTAACCTTTAGCTGTGAAGCTAAAGTCACCAAGTGGGTTCTCAAAAATGGAATCCGGTTCCCAATCGGAACTCCCGGATCCGAAGGAACTTTCTGTATTTCCGATAACCCTCCAAAATACAAGGATTCTTTGGAGATTTTCCGCAAACTCCAGGCTATTCAAGGGTTACAATAAGTAGCTTCGAATATACATGCTGAAGCTCAGGTGAAGTAAATGGTTTATTATTTAAGTTTTAGTGATTTGTATGTGCCCCCTGATCATTTCCCAGGTGCCTGAGCCGTCTACTGTAAGTTTATTTAGCCTTACTTTACTCAGAACTTCCAGATTTATGTCCCCATTGACTTCTATGAGTCAGTTTTGTAAATTTTCGAATTTCACATTTTCCCAAAAATTCGAAAAAAGGAAAGAAACCGGTGGATTCACTGAATTCTAATGGTGGCGCTTTAACCCTTTCAGTACCACCCTCTAATTGGTCTAGACACATGTTTACAGCTGGAACCCCCAAATAGGGAATATATATTTATCAGCACAAAGTGTAATTTCGATAAAAAAAATCGTTACTTTTCTGGAGATTTGAAAATCTGCTAGATTGATTTATTTTTATGCATTTTATTTGAGAAAACGTAAGTTTACACACAAAAAATCGTATTGTTTCTAAAACCTCTGGTTCTTCTATGTACAATGATACCAGATATATGTAGGCTCCCCACATTCCCGTCCAGGAGACTCCCCAAAACTAAAACAAACACTTTCTAGAATATTACACCACATTAAAATGCATAAGCCTTCCAACATTTTATTAAATAAATAGTGTTATTCTTTCATACAAACATGCAGATTTCAGGACCCAATTTTCCATAAACTTTTAAGGTATTTTGTGAAAAAAATGAAGGAGACGATGATTAAATGTATGAAAGCCTCAGATGTCACAGAGATTTCCTTTACACTACAGCATGGGATGCTCTTATATGGTTCCGCACCTATAAACCCATACCTGTGGATATTTATACATCCCTACAAGTTGTGCTATTGCTATGTTGTGTGAGTAGACAAGTCTCCCAATACTCCCAATGTTGGATTGTTGTTCTGGCAGTTGAAATTTGGAATGCTGGGAAAATACTCCAGATAATGTACCCAGTGAACCAGCGACAGCCATAAGTTCAGACCACAAGGAGTCATATACGTGATATCCCAGGGTAATATTGGGTAAAATCCTCTCATTGTTATTTATCTATCAACCGCAAATATGAAGACTAGGAACTTGCGGAAATCTTGGAAAGTACCCTGTAGTAGAAATAAATTTATGTAACAGTAATTATTAAACAATATACCAATTCTATGTTAAACTACTGAGAGACCAATTAAGAGACTACGAGGTATTCATTATCTAACTATCAATAGGGATGGCCGGTTCGCGGATCCGAACCCGGATCCGCCGCGGATTTATCCCATTCCGGATTTTCCGCCTTCCGAACTTCCGAACCGCGGGATTCTCGTATTTCGAAAATTTTCAAAATTACGAGTTTTTCGTTTTTCGAAAATACGAGAACTCAATTCGAAAATTTTCTAAAATACGAGGATTTCTCTTATTTCCGTAAATTCGTATTTTTGAAAATTTTCGAAATTACGAGGATTACTTGTATTTTCGAAAATACATATTTTCGAAAAATTTGAAATTACGAGTTTCCTCGTTTTCGAAATACGAGGAAACTCGTAATTTCGAGGATATTTTCTTTTAATGGGTCCGCTCGCGGATTTTCGAATTTTCCGAAAAATCACGGATCCTCGAGTGGACCGGATTTTGCGAAGTTCGGACATCTCTATCTATCAACAGCAATGAAAAAGTAAAAACTAAAAATTAATAGTCAGAGAAGGAGACAAAGTCTCACATCGAAAAGTCTGGTCAAAAATGCGCCAGGCCCTTCACTGTCAAATTCTCTGAGCTTATCTTAGAAAAAGATAACGTCAGTGGAAACTCACCACTGGATGCAGGTGGCTTTGGGTGCAAAAGGCTTGGCTCCACAATAGGTAATGAAAAAAAAATAAAAATGAGTGTGCCCAGTCTGTAACCAGAAGATGATTATTAATACATCTTAGAATAAAATATGTGTCCTTTTTTTGCAAGTAAAAAGAGAGGTTTTTTTTTGGACTGTTACAGTATTAACATTTCATAATATTTATTTTCATACACATGGTTTATTTTTCTATTGTATTAGTTAACATATCTGTTTATTATTTTCTTATTCAGCCCTAGACATTAAGCCCATTACATTAACGGGCACTAGAAGCCTAGAGACCCCCCTTTGTGCTCAATCCCAGAGACCCCCTCACTGTCCCTAGCTCAGAGACCCCCCCTCAGTGTCCCAGACCAGAGTCCCCCCCTCTGTCCCAAAAGGCAGAGGCCCCCCCTCTGTCCCAGAGCCCTCTCCTCTAGTGGTGAGTCCATAGTAACTGCAGTGACACACACACACACGCACGCACGTACACACGCATGGCAGCACATAGGCAGACGGTACTTAACTGGGACATTAAAAAAATGTAAATTTACTAACAATTCATTGTTTTATTCTATTAATAATATTTGACTGATAATTTGCTAGTAAAAAAGGTTTTAAAAAAGGATAAAAATGTGCAGTGTCCATGGAGGTAACTTTATTGTTTTTTCACTAAAAAAGTCTTCTTGAAAATGGTGCTATAATGAATCCATGGTGCCATATCTTCTATTTATTGTACCACTGTTCACCAATCTCCGCTTGGCAAAATTTGCTACTGCTGATGCCAACTTCTATTGAATGGCAAATGATATCACAGAACAACTTAAAACTAAATATAAATAGCAAAGTAGTCAGTAATTGTGGTTGAATAAAGACACACGTCCATCTAGTCCAACCATAACCACATTTCCTGCTTAACTGTTGATCCAGAGGAAGGAAGAAAAAAAACAGCATTAGGGGGGAAAAATTCCTTCCTTCCTCCAAGTGGTAATCGGTAATATCCCAGGATCAAATTCAACTTTATGAATCAATACCAGCATCAATACACAACACTGGGGTGAAGGCACAGTCTTACTCAGGGTAAGTAAGTATTTGTACTCAAAGTACAAAAATACAGAATTGCTTTAATTAATCGATGATTTAAGAATTCATAACACAATCAAAGGGTTAAAAACATTAAAAAACACAACAAGGTTCTGCCATGACCCCTCAGATACTATATGGATTGTGCCTGGGTTCTCTTTTCTCTTTCTATTTTCTCATACAGTTACATGGAACATTCTTTATTTTAGAAAACTCAGACAGCTTTTTTTTTAAACTATCCATGTTCTATTGGTGAACAATGCCTCAGATAGTTTATTGTATGGCCCGTTAATGTATTATACACAGTAGTCATATCCCACGCAAGCGCTTTCTCCAGCGTACATAATTGTAACTTTTCCAGTCTTCTTCATATTCAAGCTCCCAATCCCCTTATTAATTTGTTGCCCTTCTCTGAACCCTTTCCATTTCAAAGATGTCTTTTTGTACACAGGATTCCAAAATTGCATGGATATTCCAAAAGAGGCCTTACCAATGCTTTGTAAAGAGGAGAATAACATTTTCCTCCCTTGAATCCATACATTGTTGACATGTTATGTATTGTCCACAAATACATAGACCTTGCTGACACTACCATTATGTAAATCATTAATGAATTATATACATTTTTAGCAAACTCTGTGGGTGTGATAAATATTTTGAACATTTCTATCTTGCAATTAGGTACTATATCTACTGGAAAGTGTTAGGTTCATTACTATTCCCGATGGCGGTTTCCTAATACAATAAGTGTTAATGATTGGGTGTTACACTATTTTCATTCATTTACAGAATTTTCCAATTTCAAGTTTTTGATTTTTACTATTTTACAAGTAAAGTGGACCTGGGGTCTTATATGTACAGATTTATCCCTGAGTGTTTTAACCGCTAAAGACTAGAGATGGACTAGATCTGAGCTTGAACCTGTGTTCGACCCAAACTTTAATGTTCAGATGAATGTGGACTTCCAGAAGTATGAACTAGCTTGGGTTTTCGAACACATGGACATCTCGAAGATTATTCGATATATAAAATTGCTAATTTTCGGATTTGCATGCATTCGTTAACCCTCGATTTTTGCCATAAACCCTCGAATGCCACCATTTCGGCGATAACCCTTGAATGTTCGTTTCGGTGTGATAAGCCTATAATGTTCATTAAATTTTTGGTAACCCTTGAATGTATAGTTCTGTAACCCTTTGAATGTTCTATTGTTCTATTTCAGTCACTCGAATATATGGTTCGTTAACCCTTGAATGTATCGTTTGTTTGGTAACCCTTGAATGTTTTTTGTAAGGTTCTCATTCATCCAGGTCATGGTATATCTGTTGTATTCAATTAGATCAACTGGACTTGAAATGTAGTTCTTGAAGACGTTTCGCTAGTCATCCGACTGGCTTTCTCAATTCAGAATGACTGTACAAGAATCTGTGGCAATTATGTACCCTGGAAAATCCCATTAGCATATCACACCAGGTGTTAAGGGGTGTGATTAGATAGTGGCTAAGAGGTGTTATAGGAACGCCCAGAGTAAGGTGTTAAAACAGCATTGTACATGGCAGACAGTTGGAAGCACAGAGCACAGAGGCGAAGGCTAAAGAAATGAAACATCTCAGAGGAGCCCTTAAAACTTGTGGATATCCAGACTGGGCCTTTGTCAAAGAAGTAGAAGGAAAGAAAAGAACACGAATACCAACAGTGAAGGGGAAAAGCAAGACAGGAGGAGAAAATGGTCATCCCATATGTAGCAGGGGTCTCCGAGAAATTAAGAAGAATTTTCAAAAAACATCGTATCCCTGTCTGCTTTAAACCGAACAACACACTGAGGCCGCAATTGGTACATCCAAAAGACCCAATACCAAAACACAAGAAAAGCGACATCATATATGCAGTGCAGTGCAGTGAAGAATGCTCTGATTTGTATGTGGGGGAGACCAAACAGCAACTGCATCAACGTATGGCCCAGCACGAAGAGCCAATTCCTGGGTCAGGACTCAGCCGTGTATCTGCATCTAAGGATAAAGGACATACCTTTGAAGATTGTAATGTAACATCTGGCGAAGGAACGTGACTGGTTCAAGAGAGGTGTTAAGGAGGCATTTATGTGAAAATAAAGAAACCAAGCCTAATAGAGGTGGGGGGGTTCGACACCAACTGTCTGCCATGTACAATGCTGTTTTAACACTTACTCTGGGCGTTCCTATAACACCTCTTAGCCACTATCTAATCACACCCTTAACACCTGGCTGTGATATGCTAATTGGGTTTTCCAGGGTACATAATGCCACAGTTCTTGTACAAGTCATCTTGAATTGAGAAAGCCAGTCGGATGACTAGCGAAACGTCTTCAAGAACTACATTTCAAGTCCAGTTGATCTAATTGAATACAACAGATATACCTGAATGTTTTATTCAGTAACTTCAAATTGGCCGTAATCGTCCAAAGTAGCATGCGGAAACCCAACAATGGCCAGATTGTGGGGAAAGTTGCAGGGAGATGCAATATCCTGTGCGAAGGTGAAAAATAAGAGCAAAACCCATGCTAACTGATGTAATATAGATAACAAGAAAAGAGAAAAAGGAGCAGAATACAACACTCAAAATCAAGGCAATTATACAATTAAAACATATAAAAAACTCATTATCTAAACTCCTAAAGACTGCCCTTGTAAAGGAATAGAGTCCCGGAGGGACGAAGTTCACTGTACCTTTTAGGAGGAGGGCTGTCAGTAGGCTGGAAACAATGACTGAAGAGATGGTAACTAGAACAACGGCTGGAAGGATGGTAACTGGAACAATAGCTGGAAACAATGGCGGTAGAGATGGTAGCTGGGACGATGGCAGGAAACAATGGCTGAAGAGATGGTAACTGGAATAATGGCTGGAAACAATGGCTGAAGAGATGGTAACTGGAACGATGGCTGGAAACAATGGCTGAAGAGATGGTAACTGGAACAATGGCTGGAAACAATGGCTGAAGAGATGGTAACTGGAACAATAGCTGGAAACAATGGCGGAAGAGATGGAAACTGGAACAATGGCTGGAAACAATGGCTGAAGAGATGGTAGCTGGAACAATGGCTGGAAACAATGGCTGAAGAGATGGTAACTGGAACAATGGCTGGAAACAATGGCTGAAGAGATGGTAACTGGAACAATGGCTGGAAACAATGGCTGATCCACAGGCTGCAGGGATGTTAACTGGAACAATGGCTGAGGCAGAACAAGGAACAGGCTGGAGCTGAAGGCAGGAGACCTACACGGCAGGCAAACAGTCTGTCCGGTAGCAAGGACTGAATAGGCACTCGCACCCACTGCGAGTGCCTATTTGAATCTTCGCGCGCCCGCGCCGGACGTGGTGACGTCACGACCCGACGACGTCACCATTCCCGGAACGGCGAGGGAGCGCGGCAGGTAAGATCCTTACACCCCTAAGATCAAGTAAATATACACAAAGACACTTAAATATGAACAGGAGGTATAGAAAGTACACTTGAGATAGGCTTTTTCATTGCCACAAACTGTAAAACCTAACAAAAAGTATCTAGTTACCTAATGTATGGTCTAGAGCATAACGTGCAAATATAGCAGGCAAATAAATATGAGCAGGTAGGGCAATATCAAGTATGGTATATAAACATAATAATAGGTTTTACTGTTTGTGGCAAAAAGAGATTGCCTAACACTCCTACTAATTCATATCTACCAGTCCAATAGTGAAGTCAAGTACCGTATAACATGTCAGAGGGCATCAGGAGAGAAGACAGGACCTATGAACCACACAGCAGTTTAGATAGTGAGTTTTTTAATATGTTTTAATTGTATAAGTCCCGGTTTATTAAAGGATTTTTAGCCTTGATTTTGAGTGTTGCATTCTGCTCCTTTTTTTTCTTTTCTTGTTAATCTATGTTGATTTCAGCAGATTTATTGCACCCCAGACCCACTTGGGTTGTTTACTATATCTAAACTTAGTGCCCTATACTCTTTCTTTTGCAAACTGATGTAATATAGGTTTAGCAGGGATTTTTTTACTCATTTTGCATCACTTGCACCCTTTCCAAAGACTTTTGGAAATAGCTCAGTGCATGCCATGCAATAAATATAGAGATGATAATTGCACGCATTTTTTGCACCAAAATTAAAGCCTTTTCAATTGTGGCTTTAAAGCCGTGCAAAAGGTTGCAACATACCTCTCGCATTCACACAATGCAATCACAGTGGCAAGGTGGTTACTACATCGCAGGAACAAGTGCAGGTCAGTTGCGATACTGAATTTTTTTACATCACTCCCTTAGTATTTAAACAAGTTTTGGTGATATGTACGTGTTCCCCAGACCATTTCCAAGGTCCCAGAGATATTTACAGGAAGTTACCATTACTATTTAATCTGTTATTAATTAGAAATCTTCAAACTATTTTTTCCCATTGACTTTAATTCGTTTGTTTCTGAACTTTAAAATTTTTACTTGAGGAAGTTCCACCATCTCTACTTAAGACACCCCTTTAATGTTACCTAATTATCAGCTACAGTCCTGGTCTGGTATTGGGAGACGCCCTTGTGATATTCCTGTATTATAATATAAATTCAGTGTTAATAATGCAAATCATCAATGCAAATTCAGCATTAAGAAAATGGCAGTAATACCGCCTTTATAAACATGTCCCACTATTCTCCGATATCAATTTTTTACCTTGCACAGTCAAAATATGTTGCATGTTGAAAGTAAGTTCCATGGATTAAATGATCATTATGCATTTGTAAAATAGCTGAAATAATAAAGTCTCCATCTTTGGTTTCATAATAATATTTCCTGTATATATCAATTTTGTCATCCAGAATATTGCCAGATACCAGTGGAAGATTATACAGAAGCATAGACAGAATTAACATGGTTCCTTTGCTAAAATATTATACTGAGAAGAAACAATGTATCTGCTGGATGTTAAATACTCTCAGCTCCCAATGTAATTTGTACACAAGGCTTTAATTATCCTACTAGCAAAATGTTTTCAATGTTGTACATCAGGGTAATAATTATTATTCTATTCTGATAAAAATAAAACATCTGCTTTTAAAAGTTGATTATATTTTTGTTTTATTAAATTAGAGGCTAGAAAATACTGTAACTATAACTTATTATTGACACAACTAGGACAGAACATAACTATAACTTACTGTATTATTGTCACAACTACGACAGAACATAACTAACTTATTATTGTCACAACTAGGACCGAACATAACTAACTTATTATTGTCACAACTAGGACAGAACATAACTATAACTTACTGTATATGTCACCACTAACGACAGACCTAACTAACTTATTATTGTCAAAGTCCCAAAATAGGGGACCGAACATACCTCACTTATATTTGTCACCAACTAGGACAGAACATCCCTAATAACTTACTGTATTATTGTCAACAACGCGGAACGTCCGACACGAACATAACTGAACTTATTTTTTGTCCATAGTGTCCCAATAGGACGCACCTAACTAACTTCTTATTGTCAAACTAGGACAGAACATAAACTAGACTTACTGTATTATTGTTTCACACAACTAACGACAACATAAACTAACTTCTTATTGTCACACCAACCACTCAGAAACTAGGACCTCCCCGAAACATAACCTATAGAACTTAACTTATTATTGTCACAACACAACTATGGCCAGAAAAAACTAAACCTATCACTTATTTGTGTCACAACAACCCTAGGGCCGAAACATAACTAAATCTTAATGATTGTCACAATCACACAACTAGGACCGCCGAGCATAAAACTATAATACACTTTATTAATTTTGTCACCACTAGTGACCGAACATAACTATAAGAACTTATTATGTCACACAAACTGAGCAACTAGGACAGAACTAACTAACTATTATTGTCCAACTAACAACAACTAGGAGCAGAAGTCACTATCACTTATTATTGTCACAACTAGTACCGCGAACAATAAAAAAACTATAAACATTATCTAATTGTCACACAACTATTACCTACACGTAAACCTATAAACTATTATTTGTCACAAAACAGACAAAACCGAACATAACTAAAAAAAAAAACTATAATTATTGTTCCACCCAACTAGGCAGAAGCATACCTTATAAATAACTTATTATTGTCACAACTGACATAAATAACTTAGCTAACTTGTTAATTGTCACACTAGGAACCTAACATAACTATAACCTTATTATTGTCCCACATCAGACTATGATACCCTAACATAACTAACATTTTTTGTCACAACTATTTATACACTATAGGCTATGTCCGACTAAACGTAACTATAACTATAACACTTATTAATTGGTCCACATAACAAACTATGACAAAACAAACACCACAACAACAAATCCACTAGGACGAACGTAACTATAATAAAAACAAACTTATTTATTTTCACAAGGCCAAAAAACTTATTACCCCGACCATAAATAACTTATTATTGATGGTCAACAACTAATTATTGTCACAACTAACAACCTAGGATCACAATCTAAGGACACGAAACATAACTCTAAAAAAACATAACCTTATTATCACACACTAGGACAACAACGTAACTAACTTAATTATTATTGTCAACAACTGAGGACAGAACAATACTCTAACTTATTATTGTCACAAATCATAGGAGACCGAACTAAACCTCTAAAAATATTATTATTTTTGTCCACAACGACTAGACTTGGAACGAAGACATAAAACTATAACTTATGATTATTGTCACAAAACAATCACAAACAACTAGAACGAACAAAATCACAACTAAAGGCACAGAACATAAGCTTCCATAATAACTAATAACACGTTATTATGTCCCACACGCAACTAGGACTGTGCAGTAAACTAATAATACAACTTATTATTGTCAAAACAATCACAACTAGGACACGAACATAACCTATAACTTATTATTGTCACCAACAACAACTAGGACTTGAACGTAACTATAACTTATTATTTCACAACAACTAGGAAAGAACCATAAAACTATCATAAACTTATTATTGTCACACCAACTAAGGACAGAACGTACTATAAAAAAAACTTCTTATTGGTCACACACCACCAAACAAACTATGACGCGACGAACCTTCCTATAAACTTAATTATTGTAACAAACAAACAACTAATACAAGAACATAACTATAACTTATTGTTTGGTCACAACTAGGACTGAACGTAACTAATACACTTATTAATTGTCATGTCACAACTAAATCAACTTATTATTTGTATTGATTGTCACAACTAGGGACAGGAACATAACTAATCAAACTTAATTATTGTCCCATCACACAACTAGGACCGAACATAACTAAACTTATTATTGTCCAAACAACAGCAACAACTACCACGAGAACAGAACAACTAAAACTAACTTATGACAAAAATGACAACAAACTACCAACTAGGACAAAACATAACTATAAAATAACTATAACTTATTAATCAACAACTGGAAAGTACGGTTACTAAAAACTTATTGTCAAAATAGGACCCCCCGAACTCACTATACCTGTTATTTGGTCCAACACGAACCACAACTGAAAGAACAATACCTAACTAGACAACCTTATATGTCAACAACCAAACAACACCAACTCGGAATGAACGTACCTATAAAGGATTATGTCACATAATTATTATTGTCACAACTAGACTGAACGTACTGTATTAACTATATAAAACTATAACTTATTATTGTTCAACAACTAGGACAGAACTTAGTAAACTATAACTTATTGTCACACAACTAAGACCCCTAACAAAAACACTTATTATTGTCGCAAAAAGCAACTAAGACAACACCAGACACTAACTTATTAATTATTGTCGCAAGCAACTAGCACAACGACATAGCTAATACTATCACTTATTTGACACAACTAGGAGGTACCAAGAACATACTCACATAACTATAACTTATTATACACCAACGAGAAAGTAGTTACTACTATAAAACTTATTATTGTCAAAGTGTCAAAACTAGGAGGACAAGAGAACGACTAAAACTAACTTATTATTTCACCCAACACTAGGACGAACATACTAAAACTTATATTGTCACATCACAACAACTAGGACAATGAACTACTGAACTGTAACTAAGTGATAATTGACCACAACCTAAAAGACCAGAACATAACTAACACTTTTTGGTCACAAAACTAGGACAGACATAACTATAAAAACTTTTCTAGGACAACTAGGACAAGAACCTAACTATACTATATTATTGTCAACACAACAACTAGGACAACTCAACACCAACAAAACAACTAGGACAAAAGGTACTATAACTTATTGTCACAAATAATAACTTATTGTCAACACAACTCGGACGAAGAACGTAACTCTAAACTTTTTGTTCACATCCTGTCACAACAAAAACTAAGGACAGAACGTAACTATAACTTAACGTCCACAACACAACAAGACAGAACTTACTGAACTGTTACTTAACTGCCCAACAAACTAGGACAAAAGAACCTAACTATAACTTATTGTCAACCCACTAGGACAGACATAAAACTAATAACTCATTAGTTGTCACCACCCACCAACTAGGACCCCGAAACATAACTCCTAACATACACTTTTTGGTCACACACTAGGAGGACGCGAACTAACTATACAAATAACTTATTATTTTCACAACGTGAGAGCTAGGACAGACGTAACTAACCTTTTAATTTCCAACTGACAGAAGATTAACGAATAACTGATTTATTGTCACACACATCAACACCAACACCACAAACAAACTATGACCCCCGAACGTAACAAATCAAACTTATATTGTCGGAGGAATTCACACAAACTAGGACATAACATAACATATACTTATTAATTGTCCACAACAACAACTAGGACAGCCCGAACATAACTATACAACTTTATTTGTCAATTATGCACACTAGCAGGACCCTGAATTAAACTAACTTATTATTGTCACAACGGAAACATAATAACTTATATGTCACAATCGAAAACAACTTCTCATTATTGTCAAACTTCGGAACCAACACACCACTAAACTATTATTGTGACAACTAGGGACCAGAACATACACCAACTATATTGTCACAATGGAACGCTCGTAAACTCTATAACTATAATATTGTCAAACAAACAACTAATCTTGTCACAGACAGAAACATAACTATACTTATTATTGTCACAACTAGGACAGAACTAACTAATACTTTATTATTGATTGTCACAACTAGGACACGAACATAACTATAACTTATTATTGTCACACTGACGAACATAACTATAACTTATTATTGTCACACTAGGAACCGAACAATAACTCTAACTTATTATTGTCACAACTAGACAGAACATAACTATAACTTATTGTCACAACTAGGACCAAGAACATAACTATACTTATTATTGTCACACTAGGACAGAACATACTATAACTTATTGAGCAACTAGGACGACGAACATAACTATATTTATTTCACAACTAGGAAAACGTAACTTAACTATATTATTGTCACAACTAGGACAGAATATAACTAACTTATTATGTCACAACTAGGACGAAACTAACTAATTATTATTGTCACAAACTAGGACAGAACATAACTATAACTTAATGCACAGACAATAGGACAAACATAACTATAACTATTGTCACAACTAGGACGAACATAACTAACTTATATTGTCACAACTAGGACAAGATAACATACTTATAGTCACAACTAGGACCGACGTAACTATAACTTATTGTCACAACGAGACGAACGTAACTATAACTTATTGTCACAACTAGGACCGAACATAACTATACTTATTGTCCACAACTAGGACAGAACATAACTATACTTATTGTCACAACTAGGACAGAACATACTATAACTTTATTGTCACAACCTGGACGAACATACTATAACTTATTATTGTCACCCAACTACTAGGACAGAACATAACTATAACTATTATTGTCACAACTAGGACGGAACATAACATAACTTATTGTCACAACTAGGACAGAACATAACTAATAACTTATTGTCACAACTAGGAAGAACATAACTATAACTTATGATTGTCACAACTAGGACAGAACTAACTATACTCTTATGGTCACAACTAGACGAACATAACATTCTTATTATGTCACAACTAGGACAGAACATATCTATAACTTATTGTCACAACTAGGCAGAACATAACTAAACTTATTATTGTCACAACTAGGAACTAGAAAACTACTAACTATTATTCCCAACTAGGACAGAACATAACTATAACTTATTTTGTCACAACTAGGACAGACACATAACTATACTTATTGTCACAACTAGGACAGAACTAACTATAACTATTAGTCACAACTAGGACAATCAACTAACTATATAACTTATTGTCACAACTAGAAACAAAACGAACTTAACTCTTGTCACACTAGGACAGAACTTACACTATAACTTATTGTCACACTAGGACAGAACATAACTATAACTTATTATTTCACAACTAGGACAGAACATAACTATAACTATATTGTCACAACTAGGACAGAACATAACTATAACTATTGTCACACAACTAGGACAGAACAATAATTAATAACTATTATTGTCACAACTAGGACAGACACATAACTAACTTATTATTGTCACAACTAGGACAGAACGTAACTATAACTTATTGTCACAACTAGGACAGAACATAACTATAACTTATTGTCACAACTAGGACAGAACATAACTATAACTTATTATTGTCACAACTAGGACAGAACATAACTATAACTTATTGTCACAACTAGGACAGAACATAACTATAAACTTATTGTCACAACTAGGACAGAACGTAACTATAACTTATTATTGTCACAACTAGGACAGAAAAACAACTACTATAACTTATTATTGTCAAACTAGGACGAACATAACTATAACTTATTGTACAACTAGACCGAACATAACTATAACTTTTTCAAACTAGGACCGAACATAACAATCCTTATATGTCACAACTAGGCAGAACATAACATACTTATTATTGTCACAACTAGGACAGAACATAACAATAACTTATTATTGTCACACTAGGACATAACTATAACATACCTTTGTCTAGTAAAACTAGGACATGAAACTAAAATAACTAATATTATTGTCACAACTAGGACAGAACATAACATAACTTATTTGTCACAAACTAGGACTGAACGATAACTATAACTTATTATTGTCACAAACTAGGAACAGACACATAAATCTAAATACTTATTGTCACAACAGGACAGAACATAACAATAACTTATACTGATTGTATTCAATTAGATCAACTGGACTTTGAAATGTAGTTCTTGAAGACGTTTCGCTAGTCATCCGACTGCTTTCTCAATTCAGAATTCTAATTGAGAAGCCAGTCGGATGACTAGCAAACGTTTAAGAACTACATTTCAGTCCAGTTGATCTAATTGAATACATCAGATATACCATGACATTGAGACTGAGAAACCTTCCAAGGCATAACAATAACTTATTTTTGTCCCAACTAGACGAACAATAACTATAACTATGGTCACACAAACTAGGACATAACATACCTATCACTTATTATTGTCCACAACTAGACAGACACTAACTATACATAACTTTATTGTCACAGACTAGGACAAAAATAACTATACTATATTGTATACCTAGGACAGAAACATTACTATAGGATAATGTTCCCTTACAGTGTAATATATAAGGCTAAGTTTCCCCTTACAGTGTAATATATAATGGGATAATGTTTCCCTACAATTGTAATCATATAAGGGATAATGTTTCCCCTGTACAACTTTAATATAAAGGGATAATGTTTCCCCTTACAGTGTAATATAAAGGGATAATGTTTCCCCTTACAGTGGAATATAAAGGATAATGTTCCCCTTACAGTTAATATTAACGGGATAATTTCCCCTTACAGTGTAATATATATGGGATAATGTTTTCCCTCCAGTGTAATACTATAATAGGGATGAAGGTTCCCCTACAGTGTAATATATAAGGGATATGTTCCCTTACATTGTAATATAAAGGATAAATGTTCCCTTACGTGGTAAATAATAGGATAATGTTCCCCTTACAGTGTAATATATAAGGGATAATGTTCCCCTTACAGATGTAATATTATGGGATAATTTCCCCTGACAGTGTAATATCACGGGATATGTTCCCTTACAGTGTAATATATCAAGGATAATAGTTTCCCTACAGTGTACATATATAAGGGAATATGTTTCCCTTACAGTGTAATCTATAAGGGATAATGTTCCCCTTACAGTGTAATATATAGGATAATGTTCCCCTTACATGTAATCTATAGGGATAATGTTCCCCTTACAGTGTAATCTATAGGATAATGTTCCCCTTACAGTAATCTATAAGGGATAATGTTTCCCCTTACAGTGTAATATATAAGGGATAATGTTCCCCTTACAGTGTAATCTATAAGGATAATGTTTCCCTTACAGTGTAATCTATAAGGGATAATGTTCCCCTTACAGTGTAATCTATAAGGGATAATGTTCCCCTTACAGTGTAATCTATAAGGGATAATGTTCCCCTTACAGTGTAATCTATAAGGGATAATGTTCCCCTTACAGTGTAATCTATAAGGGATAATGTTCCCCTTACAGTGTAATCTATAAGGGATAATGTTCCCCTTACAGTGAATATAAGGATAATTTATCCCTTTACAGTGTTATAATCATGGAAGGGATAATGTTCCCCACTTACAAAGTGTAATAAACGTCCTTACAGTGTAATAAACTAATGTTTTTAGGAATCACAGGATAATGTTCCCCTTACAGTGTAATCTATAAGGGATAATGTTCCCCATACTTATTTTGTCACACTGGAAGGACGAACTAACTATAACTTATTATTGTCACAACTAGTGACAGAACATAACTATAACTTATTGTCACAACTAGGACCGAACATAACTACTTTTATTTCGCAACTAAGCAGGACTAACTATAACTTATTGACCAACTAGGACAGAACATAACTATAACTTATTATCACAACTAGGAAAGTACGTTACTATAACTTATTGTCAAAACTAGGACAGAACGTAACTAACTTATTATTGTCACAACTAGGACAGAACATAACTAACTTATTATTGTCACAACAGACAGAACTACTGTACTTATTGACACAACGGACAGAACATACTTAAACTTATTTGCACAACTAGACAGAACATAACTATAACTATTTATTGTCACAACTAGGACCAAGGTAACTATTTATTGGTCACAACTGGACAGAACGTAACTATAACTTTTGTCACAACTATGACAAGAACGTAACTATAACTTACTGTCAACACAGGACAGAACATAACTATAACTTTTTCACAACTAGGACAGAACATAACTATAACTTATTATTTGTCAACAACTAGGACCGAACATAACTATAACTTATTATTGTCACAACTAGGACCGAACCTAACTATAAACTTATTATTGGTCACAACTAGGACAAGAACGTAACTAACTTATATTGTCACAACTAGACAGAGATAACTATAACTTATTATATTGTCACAACTAGGACCGAACGTAACTAAACTTATTTTGTCACAACTGGACAGAACATAACTATAACTTATTATTGTCACAACTAGGACCGAACATAACTATAACTTTATTATTGTCAGAACTAGGACCGACATACCTATAAACTATTATTCACAACTAGGACTGAACGTAACTATAACTTATTATTGTCACAACTAGGACAGAACATAACTATAACTTATTATTGTCACAACTAGGACTGAACGTAACTATAACTTATTATTGTCACAACTAGGAAAGACCATAACTATAACTTATTATTGTCACAACTAGGACAGAACATAACGAATAACTTATTATTGTCACAACTAGGACCGAACATAACTATAACTTATTATTGTCACACTAGACAGAACAAACTATAACTTATTGTCACAACGTAGGACCGAACATAACACTTATTATTGTCACAACGGACAGAACATAACTATAAACTTATGAGACAACTAGTTACGTTCTGTCCTAGTTTTGACAATAAGTTATAGTAACGTACTTTCCTATTTGTGATAGTAACTGGACTTGAAATGTAGTTTCTTGAAGACGTTTCGCTAGTCATCCGACTGGCTTTCTCAATTCAGAATTCTGAATTGAGAAAGCCAGTCGGATGACTAGCGAAACGTCTTCAAGAACTACATTTCAAGTCCATTTGATCTAATTGAATACATCAGTATACCATGACATGGATGAATGAGAACCTTCACAAATACAATAACTTATTTTTGTCACAACTAGACAGAACATACTATAACTTATTGTCACAACTAGGACAGAACATAACTATAACTTATTATTGTCACACTAACCAGAACGTAACTATAACTTATTGTCACAACTAGGACGAAAATAACTATAACTTTTATTGTCCATACTAGGACAGAACATTACTAAAGGGATATGTTCCCCTTACAGTGTAATATACAAGGGATAATGTTCCCCTTACAGTGTAATATATATGGGATAAATGTTTCCCTTACAGTGTAATATATAAGGGAAATGTTTCCCCTTACAGTGTAATATACAAGGGATAATGTTCCCCTTACAGTGTAATATACAGGGATAATGTTCCCCTTTACAGTTATATAACAAGGGATAATGTTCCCCTTACAGTGTAATATATAAGGGATAATGTTCCCCTTACAGTGTAATATTATGGGATAATGTTTCCCTTACAGTGTAATTATAAGGGTATTGTTCCCCTTACAGTGTAATATATAAGGATAATGTTCCCCTTACAGTGTAATATATAAGATAATGTTCCCCTTACAGTGGTATATATAAGGATAATGTTCCCCTTACAGTGTAATATAAAGGGATAATGTTCCCCTTACAGTGTAATTATATGGGATAATTTCCCCCTTACAGTGTAATATACAAGGGATAATGTTCCCCTTACAGTGTATATATAAGGGATAATAAGTTTCCCTTACAGTGTAATATATAGGGAATATGTTTCCCTTACAGTGTATCTATAGGGATGCCCTTAAGTGTATATAGATAATGGTCCCCTTACAGTGTAATATAAGGGATAATGTTCCCCTTACAGTGTAATCTAAGGATATGTTCCCCTTACAGTGTATCTATAAGGGATAATGTTCCCCTTACAGTGTAATTATAAGGGATAATGTTCCCCTTACAGTGTACTCTATAAGGGATATGTTTTCCCTTACCGGTGTAATCTATAAGGGATAATGTTCCCCTTACTTGTAATCTATAAGGGATAATGTTCCCCTTACAGATGTATCTATAGGAATAATGTTCCCTTACAGTGTAATCATAAGGGATAATGTTCCCCTTACAGTGTAATCTATAAGGGATAATGTTCCCCTTACTGTAATCTATAAGGGATAATGTCCCCTACAGTGTAATCTATAAGGGATAATATTTCCCTTCAAGTGTAATCTATAGGGATAATGTTCCCCTTACAGTGTAATATATAAGGGATAATGTTCCCCTTACAGTGTAATATATAGGCATAATGTTCCCCTTACATGTAATCTTATGGGATATGTTCCCTTACGTGTAATCTATAAGGGATAATGTTCCCCTTACAGTGTACTTAGGGATAATGTTCCCTGTAACAGTGTAATATATAAAGATATTTCCCTTACAGTGTAATATAAGGGATAATGTTCCCCTTACTTGTATATAAGGGATAATATTCCCTTACAGTGTAATATATAAGGATAATTTCCCTTCCCCTTACAGTGTAATATATAAGGGATAATGTTCCCCTTACAGTTTAATATATAAGGGATAATGTTCCCTACAGTTAACTATACGGATATATTCTTATAAATAATATATAGTCATGATAATTGTTATCATCTACATTAAAAAACCGTTCTATAATTCCCTAAGTTTAGTAATATATAGGATAATGTTCCCTTACAGTGTATATATAAGGGATAATGTTCCCCTTACAGTGTAATCTATAAGGGATAATGTTCCCCTTACAGTGTAATCTATAGGATAAATGTTCCCCTTACAGTGTAATATATAAGGTAAGGTTTCCCTACAGTGTAACTATAAGGGATAATGTTCCTCTTACAGTGAAATCTAAAGGGATAATGTTCCCCTTACATGTAATATATAAGGGATAATGTTTCCCTTACAGTGTAATCTATAAGGGATAATGTTTCCCTTAACCGTGTAATCTAAGGGATATGTTCCCCTTACAGTGTAATCTATCAGGTAATATGTTCCCCTTACAGTGTAATATAAGGGATAATGTTTCCCCTTACAGTGTAATCTATAGGGATAATGTTCCCTTACAGTGTAATATATAAGGATAATGTTCCCCTTTACGTGTAATATATAAGGGATAATGTTCCCCTACAGTGTAATATATAAGGGATATGTTTCCCTTACAGTGAATCTATAGGATAATGTTCCCCTTACAGTGTAATATATAAGGGATAATGTTTCCCTTACAGTGTAATCTATAAGGGATAATGTTCCCCTTACAGTGTAATATATAAGGGATAATGTTTCCCTTACAATGTAAGGGGTATTTCTATTTGCCATCATCATCTTCTCATATCAAATGTTGAATATTAGTGTTTAACCATAACAGGTTTTCCCATAATGCATGGTGCTATCCTGGAAAGTAGAACAAATCTTTCTGAGTTGTTGGCCATAGGGACAGGTTTTTTGACAGACTAAATGAAAACTTTGCATGTAATATGGTTTTCCTGGTAAAGGGTTTTTGGAGTAATGGAGTAATAAACGTTCACTTTATTTCACTGAACTGATGCCTGGAGATCCTGTACTATTTTTTTGTTCTAATGTTGGATATTTAGGGATTTTGCACTGAGCCTCAACAGGACTATCTGGCACAATCTATTTATTGAACAATAATTTGGACACAAACAGGGAGATACACCCAAATCCACATTGCTCTGTGCAAATACCCCAGTAGAGAATTACCAGAGCCGTGCAGCCTCTGGTAAATAGGCTTGTGGCTGCTGTGCAAGTGTCTCTTCCAATATTCGCTCAGCCCCTGCAAACTAGGAGTTAAAGGGACAGTTCGGTGGAAATGATCAATATTTGTTAAATTGTTAGTTTGTGTAATGCCTTCTTAGTTATTCTACATATTCTCTCCCATTTTGAATGGTTGAAATTCAACTAATTAAAATAGTTGAAATTCAACTAATTAGTTGAATTTCTACCCCTAGCTGTTCCCTGCTTTTGACATTAGTGAGCTGACATTTCAGGCTCTAACGGTCCTTCCTCTTCCCAGGATGCACCACATCCTTGGAATGTTCCTAACAGTAATTTTTACTGATTGGCTGTTGGATGGGTCACACATGCTCAGATCTCTACTGAGCAACTGAATCAACCCAGGCGCTGCGTCAAGGGCAAGACCATAACGGTCTCAACTAGGGGTCCTGCAAACAGGAAGTCAGTATTTCAGAAGCATTTATTCATACACAGACAAAATGCTGAATTGGCAGATTAAAGTCATTGGAATGAAAAAATATTGCTCTTTTTTCTGAAAAGTACATGTATTTGCACTGAACTTTCCCTTTAACCCATTATAATAGTGCTGTGGCTCTGCAGAGCACCTCTGTAAATGCCCCTGAAACAGTGTTGGCAAATTTCTTAGTACCGTTTGGTATCAGTGGCCCCAGTAGTACTATTTTATTCAGGACAAGCATAAGATAAACTCGCTTTTCAGAGAAAAGAAATCTTAACTTGAAGTCCTCAGGTCCTCACCTTTAATGGCTTTGTGAGTTTACGCAGCAGTAGATCCTAACAGACTTCAAGATTATTTTCTCTCAGGAGCACCGGGAGGAAGGTAAGGTACTGGGTGTATGTTAAAAGGTTGTTAAGGGGTGAACATTCCCTTTAAGAAAATCTCTTCCAGAGAGATTAAGGGGATTTCTGGACATGGAAATCAAAGACAATTCTGAAATGATGAAAACATGAAAGCATTTATGTGTTTGCAAAATGTACCTGGGCATTGTTTCTTTATTAAAATGGATTATTTAATTGGACTATAATTATGAGTTATTAGGTTAGAAGGGCAGGCTACAATGGGAATATGACATGTAAGCAATTTGAATTAAATTTGTACTAGGATTCTATTTTATGGACCAGGACATCATTTTTAGACAATTCTAGAGGGACTGGTAGAGATAAACTAAACTAGAAAGTATTGTACCATTATTATTAGAAAATTATCCATTTCAAAGTCAATTTAAGCTGAATATATCACTTTTCCGGCTGTTTTTTTTTTAACTTTTCGACCATGATTTTTGCCTTTTTAATGTGATTTCTGAAATTTCCGCAGGATTCACAGATTGTCCCAAATCTTTAGTTCTCAGTCTAAACCAGGTTTGGTTCCAAACTGCCTCTGATGAACTGACACTGGTCCCCTCTCCCCTTTGATGCTGTGTCTTCCATAAAATCTCTTACACTACGGTAGAAAAGTCGTCATCATCTTTTGGTGTTTCCCTGCTTCTTATTTTTGTTTTGAAACTAGCACTCAACTTTAGTGTATGAAATGCACATACTAGGGGTCAGGTTTGATTTTTTTTGTCCTTGATAATGGAGCAGCCACATACCTGATCAATATACATAGTAACATACAGGGTTATTCAATAAAAGTTCTTGTCGTTAAAAATGGTGCTAATTTTGCCCCAACCAATCAGATGATAGCTTTTAAATGTTAAATAAGATCTGATTGGTTGGGGCAAAATTAGCACCATTTTAAACAATAAGAACTTTTATTGAATCTCCCTGCATGTTTGAATAAAGACATACGTCCATCAAGTCCAACCCTTTCACCCTCCTTTTTAACCCTACCTAACAGTTGATCCAGAGAAAGACAAAAAAAAAAAAAAAAAAAGGGGGGGTGGGTAATTCCTTTCTGCAAATGGCAATACCATGTGTCTGAAATAATGAAGGAAAGAATTATACTTTTTATTTGGAATAATCTTTCTACTTCTATGTATGTTATACTTCCTCAGTATAATAAATAAAAATAGGTGGTCATCCAGCGAATATTGACTAAAAGGGCAAGTTCAGCCCTCAATTGAAAACTTCTATACAGATAAATCACCCCCCAAACCTGAAACTGTAACAGGTTGAATAGTGCAATGCTTACTGTATATTGGTTTCAGCTACAACACAGTAACGTTTGAACTATTCTTTAAAGTTTGAAATCTGAAATATTTATGTCTAACCTGAAATCCTGCACAATGTCCTGTTGCCCTATTTCTGCTTCATGGTTCTTCCAATTTTACCGTTAACATCACAGCCAATGACTAAATACCTAACTGCCTCATCTCAGCATTCTCAAGGTCAGAACCAGGTCACTAAATTGCTCAATTTCCACGAGGAGCCTAGAAGCATAGCAGGCATACAGTAATAATTCCAAAGGATAAAGTAGTATATATCAACATAGTTTAAAGAGACAATTCTTTATAAAATATGTGACTTTGTCATTATGAGGGTGGAGTTGTCCTTTAATATTTTTAATATTTCGTTACAGCTGCCTCTTTCATCTTTAGTTTGGGTCTAAACAATAAAATGTAAAATTTGGGAACATATTCAAACTGATCAAATGCTCATTGAGGAGAGGGAGAGGCAGAAGAAAACATTTCATTAAAGATCTGGTTGCAAATGCATGTAACATAGTAACATAGTAACATAGTAACATAGTAACATAGTAACATAGTAACATAGTAACATAGTAACATAGTAATTAAGGTTGAATAAAGTCTAACCTATTCACCCTCTTTTTTAAATTTTTTTTTTAACCCTACCTAACAGTTGATCCAGAGGAAGGCAAAAACCCTAGCTAAAAAGGGGGAAAAAATTCCTTCCTGACTCCAAACGGCAATCGGAAAGTATCCCTGGATCAACCAGATCTATATGTATCAATACCAGTAATTCTCAATATTATATAGTATCCTTGTACCAACCAGAACTACAGTATATGTATTAATACCAGTAATTCTCAATATTATATAGTATCCCTGTACCAACCAGAACTACAGTATATGTATTAATACTAGAGATGTCCGAACTTCGCAAAATCCGATCCGCTCGAGGATCCGCGAATTTTCAAAAAAATTCGAAAATTCGAAAATCCGCGAGCGGACCCGTTAAAATTAAAAATACCCTTGAAATAATGATATTTTTCGTATTTTCGAAAATTTTCGAAATTACGAGTTTTTATGTATTTTCGCAAATATGTATTTTCGAAAAAACAAGTAATCCTCATAATTTCGAAAATTTTCGAAAATACGTATGTATGGAATTAAGAGAAATCCTTGTATTTTCGAAAATACAAGTAATCCCCGTATTTTCGAAAATACGAAAAATCCGCGATTCGGAAGTTCGGAAGGTGGAAAATCCGGAAAAATCCGCCGTTTGCGAACGGGATAAATCCGCGGCGGATCCGGGTTCGGATCCGTGAACCGGCCATCCCTAATTAATACAAGTAATTCTCAATATTATATAGTATCCTTGTACCAACCAGAACTACAGTATATGTATTAATACCAGTAATTCTCAATATTATTTAGTTTTAGAAACTTATCCAGGCCATTTTTAAAGCTATTTAATGAACTTACCATTACCACATCTGCTGGAAGACAGTTCCACAGTTTCACCGTTCTCACTGTAAAGAAACCTTTCCTAACCTGAAGATGAAACTTCTTTTCTTCCAACCTTAAAGGATGTCCACAAGTCCTCTGATATGACCTATTAGTAAACAATGCACCAAAGAGTTCATTGTATGGCCCATTAATATATTTGTACAAGGTTATCATGTCCCCACGCAAACGTTGCTTCTCCAATGTAAACAGCCCTAACTTGTCTAATCTGCCTGCATATTCAAGCCCCTCCATTCCCCTTATTAATTTAGTTGCCCTTCTCTGAACTGCCTCAATTTCCAAGATGTCCCTTTTATGGGATTCCAAAACTGCACCGCATATTCCAAATGAGGCCTTACCAGTGCCTTGTAAAGAGGGAGAATATTATGTTTTTCTCTCTTGAATCTATTCCCCTCTTTATACAAGACAATATCTTGCTAGCTCTAGCCGTTGCTTCCTGGCATTGTTTGCTATAACTAAGTCTGTTATCTACCAGAACCCCCAAATCTTTTTCCATTACAGATGCACTTAACACAGAGTTATTTATGGTGTAGGTGGCAAAGGGATTATTAAACCCCAAATGCATCACCTTACATTTATCAACATTGAATCCCATCTGCCATTCTGCTGCCCATTTTGATAATCTATCTAGGTCTTCTTGCAGCACTTGCACATCCTTTGAAGCTTCCAAAGCTCTGCATAGTTTAGTGTCATCAACAAACACAGAGACCTTGCTCTCAATGCCCCCTTCTAAGTCATTTATAAACAGAAGCGGCCCCAGTAATAAACAGGTCATCTTTTTTTTAATTTAAATATCAACATAACCTTAAATAGATGTCAAAAGATACACCAGTCCAATTTCTGTATTAGTGAGATGTTACAATTGCTAAGTACAACAAAAAGAAGTAATCCTTCAGCAAATATTAATAATTTCTTCTTCTGCTTCTTTTATGTTTAGTTTGGGTCTGAACAATATAATGTACCACACTGCAGAGATCACCATCTCACCTAAAGAACATGCAGTCACTACTATGATGGACAGTTGGGTTCCTACATACTTTGTCAGTTCAGACAAAAGTTTAACCTTTTACACTTTTGTCTGAAGAATGTACATTCTGTACCGAGACGTCACTATGATGTCCCTGTGTGCCACACAATAAAGTACACAGGACTACACGCCTGGTGTCACATGGTATTTATTTCATGTTTGAATATTGACTGTTTGCCCTCGTTAACAATTACACCCAGCATATATTACTTGGAATGGATCAGGTGTGGGCAGGATTCCCTTAATTGTGATTTCATCTTTTTTACTTTAGGGGAAAAAAGAAAACATGAAAAAGAAACCGGGATATGTTTGTTTGATTAAAATTGACCCCAGTGATAAAAACCTGGGAGTAAATAGTTTCTAAAAATCTCACATGTGGGTTTTTAGTTTGTGAGTTTTAAGTTATGTGGGTTTTTAGTGAAGATAATTATACTCACCTTCTCCCCCGATCCATAGCTGCAGAGCGTGTCTTCCCATTGGCTGCATTGTGAGCTATCATTTACAGGGGAAGAGTGTAGGACTGGAGTGCCCAGAGGTGAGGACTTAGCGATTTTGGTCCTCATCCTGGATACTATGCAGCTATGAGGAAGAGGCACAAGGGGTAGGCGAGTATAATTTTGCTTTAACGTTAACCATCAGAAGGGCTTATACATCTCAGTTTGGCCTAGAATTTTAGAAAGTGCTGTTTAGAGTAACTTGGACAAAAAACAGGGATACCTACATGTGTCTGATATTGTTGTATTCAGAAGAACCAGAGCTTTATATATTAACAATAAGCATATTGTGTGTATATCTGTGGTATTAAGTTAGATCAACTGAAGTTTAGATCTTGAAGACAAGATTCTGTTTGTATTAAAGGGTATGTCCACCCTTAATTCTATTTTTTAATATAGCCTTCCCCCTGGTCCCCCAGCCCCAACCGCATGATTTTTATTTTTAGAAAGTGCCCCAAACTTTTACTTACCTCCCCTCTTTCCTTCGCCACGCTGAATGCAAGCAGAGGGGCGGGACCGGCAGTCGCGTCTGTGATTGGCTGAGCGGCAGCCAATCACGGACGCGGCTGCCGGTCATTCAGTGCAGCGGAGGAAAGAGGGGAGGTAAGTAAGAGTTTGGGGAGCTTTCTAAAAATAAAAATCATGCGTTTGGGGCTGGGAGACCAGGGGGATTACTATATTAAAGGGGATTAATGCTAGGGGGAGGGAATCCGGAGAGGGAGGGAGAGGGAGGGGGAGGGAGGGGGAGAGAGCAGGAGAAGGGATACAATACGTAAGGTAAGTAATGTTCTGGGCATTTTCTGAGATAACTAACATAGCGGTTGAGGCTGGGGGGACAGGGGCAGTGTGGGGTGAAATGCTTTTTACGGGGGGGGGAGGGAGGGGTGAGGGGGGGGGAGGGGGTGGGAGAGGGGGGGGGGGGGGGGGGGGAGAAGGGCTACAGTACGCATGCCAAACTTCTCCCGGAGGCCAGGTAGGAGGCAGAGTCCTATATGGACTCTGCTATCCTCCTGGTAGGCAGTTTTTGGGACTTTGGGGGGGGACTACAGGAGAACCTTATGGAGCTGGGATGTGAGGTAAGGATTAAACTACACTACATGATGGGGCCAGTAGATGGGGGGATTGTAGTTTTGAACCAGCCAAAGTTGAAACCTCGTTGCATGTTTGGTATTTTGGTTTGCAAATCATTAATTAATTGCCATCACTCTTGTAGTGTCAGTATTTCGTTGACACAATGCCATTTGTATCTTAACGCATGTCAGCTAACTAGCTTGCTGAAAATGTGGGATTTGCCTGTTTATATCCTCTGACAGCTTCTATCATTTGCTGTTAAATTAGCTACACTTCTACAGGTTATTACCTGTGATTTTATCATCTTTATCTTAATTCCTAATTACTGTTGCTTTGTTTACTGGACTTCTGGTTTTTGTCACCTGCCCTGACCTATTGCTCGGACAACCAACTTTAAACCTCTGCTTCAACTTTTGCTTGTCTATCATTTCTAAATCTTTGCCATCAGTCTTGACTTTGACCTGTATTTTTTGTACCTTTTTTGTGTTAATCACAACATTGTTAGAAATCAATTTGCATGTTGTATACTAACAGTACATATTATAAGTTACATAACCACATTGTGTTTAAGGAAATGTGTTGGAGCATGTTATCTCAATATCACATTATTTATTATTTTAAACTTGCAGAGGATACAGCTTTACTGGCATCATTTGACACTCCTTCACCACAACCTCCTCTACTTCCCGAGTCACCACCACCTTCTCCACCTCCAGGCTTGCCACCTCTACCATGGACATCACATACCAGAAACTCCACAACCACCAGTACTCCCACCTCCACATTCACAGCCAGCAACCTCCTCACCCTCATCAATGCGAATAGCAGACACTGGGGAAGTGTTAGGCATCACCCACATAAATTCCCAGTTTAAGTTTCCCCTTCTGCACACTGGACACAGTCATAACAACAAGATGGCTTCCCTTCTATTTTAGACTTCCTGTATCCTGGGGCACACGGCTCATTGCACAGGGATGTCGGCATCAACATTTGAAAAAAAGAAGAGAAATTAGAGTGTTGCAAACAGAACTTGTACATCTATTACGGAATAACTTAAATTAAGTTTTAAAGAATGCAACATTTTGGAGCATTGTGCAAATATTTCTTTGGATGTGGGCTGACAACATTATCAGCTGCAGGATCCCGCAATGATCCTTTTAAAGGCCGCAAGTGCTCTGTTAAGAGCCAATGGGTGTCTTTGTTTTGAGCTGTAGGATCCCTTAAGCCCCAAAAGGCTCGTTCAAGGGTCCTGGAAGAGTGCGGGGGCCCTGCCTGTGGAGGCATCACAACCAATGATTGACTGCTGCTTCCCCTGCTGCCTCATCTTCACATGCTCAAGCATGTTAATATCAGTAATTCCCAATATTATATAGTATCCCCGTACCAACCAGAACTACAGTATATGTATTAATACTAGTAATTCTCAATATTATATAGTATCCCTATACCAACCAGGACAAAAGTATATGTATTAATACCAGTAATTCTCAATATTATATAGTATCCCGGTACCAACCAGAACTACTGTATATGTATTAATACCAGTAATTCTCAATATTATATAGTATCCCTGTAACAACCAGATCTACAGTATATGTATTAATACCAGTAATTCTCAATATTACATAGTATCCTTGTACCAACCAGAACTACAGTATATGTATTAATACCAGTAATTCTCAATATTATATAATATCCCTGTACCAACCATATCATATAGTATCCCTGTACCAACCAGATCTACAGTATATGTATTAATACCAGTAATTCTCAATATTCTATAGTATCCCTGTACCAACCAGAACTACAGTACATGTATTAATACCAGTAATTCTCAATATTATATAGTATCCCCATACCAACCAGATCTACAATATATGTATTAATACCAGTAATTCTCAATTATTATATAGTATCCCTACCAACCACGACTAACATATATGTATTATACCAGTATTCTCAATTTGATATAGATCCCTGTACCAACCAGTAACTACAGTATAGTATTATACCAGTAATTCTCAATATATATAGTATCCCTGTACCAATCAAACTAACAGTAGATGTATTAATACCAGTAATTCTCAATATTTATAGTTCCCTGTACCAACCAAACTACAGTATATGTATAATACCAGTAATTATCAATATTATATATAGATACCTGTACCAACCAGAACTACCGTATATGTATTAATACCAGTAATTCTCAATTTATATAGTATCCCTGTACACACCAGAACTAACAATATTGTATTAATACCCAGTAATTCTCAATATTATATGTATACCTGTACCAACCAGAACTACAGTATATGTATTAATACCAGATATTCTCAATATTATATAGTATTCCTGTACCAACCCATAACTACATATATGTATTAATATGTATTAATCCAGTAATTATCAATATTTTTTAGTTTAGAAACTTGTCTACCCACTTTTTAAAGCTATTCAATGAACTTGCCTTTACCACATCTGCTGGATGACAGCAGATACAAAGACAATATCTTGCTAGCTCTAGCCGTTCTACCTGGCATTGTTGCTACAGTTGTCTGTTATCTACCAACAACCAAATCCTTTTTATTAGAGAGTAGTAAGATGCCTACTGAACTATGGTACAGAGAATCCCCCAGACCATTGAATGGCATTTGTACAAAGTCATTTGATAGAAATTTTTTTTAAACCAATTTTGATCTTAACATTAAAGGGCTGGCCACCCCCAAAACTATAATCCCCCCAGCAGTGGCGGCGCCCATCATGTAGTGAAGTTAATCCTACCTCACATCCGAGCTCCATATGGTTTTCCTGTAGTCCCCCCCCAAAGTCCCAAAAACTGCCCACCAGGAGGCTAGCAGAGTCCATACCTATCCTCCGGGAGAAAGTTTGGCCCATGCGTACTGCAGCCCTTCTCCCCCCCTCTCCCCTCCCTCCTCCTACCTCCCTCTCCCCCTCACCTCCCTCTCCGGATTCCCTTCCCCTAGCAAAACCCTTTTAATATAGTATTCCCCCTGTTTCCTCCAGCCCCAACCACTTCATTTTATCTTTAGAAAGTACCCCGAATATTACTACCACCTCCACTCTTCCTCCGCTGCACTGAATGGCCGCAGCCGTGTCCGTGATTGGCTGCCGCTCAGCCATCACAGACGCGACTGCCGGTTCCCGCCCCTCTGCTTGCATTTTCGCTCGCAAGCAGAGGGTCGCAGGCGGAGGAAAGAGGGGAGGTAAGTAAAAGTTTGGGGCACTTTCTAAAATTAAAAATTAAAGCGTTGGGCTGGGGGACCAGTTGGAGTACTATATCAAAAATTAGTTTTAAGGTGGACATACCCTTTAACAATTGAATCATTTTAATCTCAAAATTTTACTCCTATAGACTTTTTAATTTGTTTAAAATAAAAAATTTCAATTTGTGAAACTAATTTGTAAATTGCTGTGGAACAAAATATGGTGGATATGTCCATCTCTAACGCTGTTTTTAATGATAATATTAAGGTATTATCAAGGTAAAATAGTTGCCAGTGGATTAGGAAATTTACCAGGATAGACTCACCACAGATTCTTATACAGATGATGATTAGACAGTGTTATAAGTACAATAAGCAAACATGTTGGTCCTTCCAGAAAATAGAATATAGTTGACTCTTAATAATAATAATAATAATATATAATAATAATTAGATTTATTAATTATTCCTTAAACCTGTCTCTTTTGTGTTCAGTTTGGTCTGAAACATATATAACGTAACATTTTGGGAAAGAATATACAACCCATAACCCAGAGCTGGATGATAAGATGGAGAATATCTCAGCAGCCACATTTTACTACTTTACTCCCTTACACTTCTGCTACAGGTAGGCTGGGACAAATGATCCCCACACACTACAGAACACCAACATACTGATGTGTGTTTTTAGCTTCATTAAATCGGTCAGGGAAATCCTTGGCTAAAATGCAACAATGAAACTTAACACAGATAATGTTCCCATGTAACCAATAATACAGAAAAAGAAATTGATAGATCCTTCATTACCATGTAAAATAATGGTGTCCCTTTCTGAAAATTGATCCGTATCCGAAATGGTGGACATAGCGCCATCCACACTGCAGAGATCACCATCTCACCTAAAGACATACAGTCACTAGTTATATGGACAGTTGGGTTCCTACATACTTGTCAGTTTGCTCCAGCTTTGTAGCATGAAGGCAATAATAACTGTGACAGTTTTAGCCAACACAGAAAGAACAGAAATAGTGAAAACACCCCAAATGCTGCTTGTCGGAGGAGACCACAAGTATCTGTTGGGTGTCAATGAATAAGAAGTGCAGAGGAAAACACAAACATGAGAGAGATGAGGAGGAGACAGCTGAGATTCTGGTTTTGGCTCGTCACATTGGAGTGTCCCAATATTTCACAAGATTTCCAGAACTGCAGATGTTATATGAAAAGCATCAAGGCAATGGAAGTTAAACTTGCTCCCAGCAGTGTCTGTATATAAAGGTAGTTTGGTTTTGGGATACTGCTGTTCTGTTCTTATGGGTTGAATCCTGTTCAGGCACTTTCAAACAGTCTTTGGCATCTCAAAAAAAATAGAACAATAATTATTGTATCATTACTGTGCCAAAACATATTGCCCTGTTACAGAGCATACAGTATGTTTACTTACAGTAATTTACCAGAGGAAATTGAGAGGAGGACTTTCTTTTACAGTTGCTCCTACAATGTTGACAGATTTGGTGGCCTAATTCTGCACTGAGCACTTTCAAAGCACCCTATCATCTACATGTGTTTTACTTTATGCAACATAGAAGAAAATGTGCAACTTCAGTAAGAATGTGGTTATATTTTGTTAGGGAATTCTGTCTATTCCTACAGTTTTAAAGATCTTTTTCCTTTTTTCTGCACCCAGCACTGCCAAGTGCCACATATTGAATCCTGCTAAGATGTTTGGTGGTTGATTTTTGTGAATAGGACTCAATTTTAGCTTGGCTAAAGTTAAGAAAAAAGGCAAAATTTGAAAAGAACAACTTCTCATCCTACAATTTTGGGCTATGTTCTTAGTCAGTTTACTATCCAGCCTGCCTAGCAATCCCAGAGCAAGCATAACCCTGGCCAATAATTCTTCTCTGTATATATTTTAGCATTCAGTATAGGTCATGTAAAAAAAACACAAACTCAATTTTTGAAAAGTGCACGACAGTTTAACAAAAACAGCATGACAAAAAACCAGCTCATAGCCTTAGATACTCAACAATGATAGTATACTTATTGTATAGTCCTGACATTTAGAAAATATTTAGCTAAAATGTTTGCAAGACGAATCAATACATTCTAATAGCAGCTGTTCTATACTAATGTAAGGAGTGGTTAATTTATGTTTATTGGTTGACAGGACCAGTATTTCCTGTATATGGAAATTCCCCTTCTGGACATTGTACACAAATCATAACAACAAAATGGCTTCCCTTTTATTTTATACTTCATGTATCCTGGGTAACATGGTTCATTGCACAGAGATGTAGGCAGATCAATATTGTAAGATAAAAAACAAGTTCACACGTGAAATTACATTCAAAAAAAAAAAACATAGGGATGACGGTTTTGTAAATAAGACTTTCTAATTGATTACTGAATAGTTAAGTGTTTTAGCAAAATGTGTTTATAAATTCTAATTTCTTAATGCCATATGTCCCCCACCTGCCGTCACTTTCTAATTTTAGTATCAAACAACCTCAAACAAACGGAACATTCTGATGCAATGTAGGACTTCTTCATGGATATAGACATGGAAATCTAAAGTAAACCCATTGCCACAGCAGGTCTTAATGTTCCATTCAGATTAACAATATAACCTATAATTTAATTACTATAAATCCATTGAAATCAGTACATCTGTACAACATAAATCATCCAAAAATCAAAAAATCTTATCTTCAAAAAAATAAAACTGTTTAAAGAAATTATATTGTATATTGCATCAGGTATGCTGTCAAAAAAACGAGTCCAAATAGCAGGCAGCTCATAAAATGATTGTAAAATCCATGATAACAGATTTTTCATAGAGTTGTATGGTTTAGTTAGTGCTTGTTGCATCTTTCTCCCGTTCCTAAGGCATGTCCACTAGAGATTGTCGAACTTCAGAAAATCTTGGTGTGCCCGAGAACTTGCGGATTTTTCAAGAAAAAAACGTAAATTCGAAATTTTGAATCTATCTGCGAATTTGCCATTAAAGAGAAGTTCGAAAATTCTGCCTAAAAATAAGGGTTTAAATATCCAGTTGTTAATTACTGTAACTAGCTCTGGCTCTGGGAAATGGTCTGAGGAACACGTCCCAGTGAGAAGAACACTATGGTGCTCTATCATTTTCCCGGTTTCCATGGCGGAAATCCCATGCCTGATGTCCGCAGGGTCCCGTAGCTCACCCTGAACACACCAACGGACCCCCTCCCAGGTCCTTAGTAGAGGATCATTGTAGCCCTTACAAGCCTCCCTTTGGGGGCTTAAGGGGTCCACATCTTGAATACTCTGACCGGGACCCCCCTCCCGGAATTAAAGGTCCCCTTCCTTGTGGCCCTAGAGGACGCCTTGTGGCACCATGACAAGTGCCCATTGGAGCTTAAAGGGTCCCGTAGCTTAGAACGCCGGACCCCCACTCCTCCCAGCACAGTCCTCTTCGGCTGAAACTGATAAGTGCCATTTTTGGGGGTCCTGCAGCTCGAAACCAGTGACTCCCATTGCTTTTAGAAGAGCGCCTTGTGGGCATGTCTTATTATTCTGAGCCGGTGACACCAGAAATGGATATTGTACACCCATGCATGTAGCATACCATTTGATTCAGTACATTGAGTAGATTGATATTTAATGTTTTTTTATAAATTGTTATAGCATTTAGGTATGATTTTTTGAATTTAGTTTACTTTTTTCAAAAACTTTCTAAAGGCATGACATTCCATGAAGGACTGCATCCAGAATCCAGCTCCTATTTATGAAAGAATACACACCATTGGTGCTTGAAGATGTGTACATTTCAAAAGATATAGTTTGTGTGGGTATTTTTGTATTGGGGTTCTTTACTTTTCAAAACCGAAACCGTTCCAATGTATAGATGAATGAAATTGTAGGTTAAATTGTCTTTATGCATTGGTCTCTTCAGGGCTAGTTGGGTAGTCATGTCTCGGTGTGTATCCATGCATATAGCATACTGTTTGATTCAGAACATTGGGAGATTGATATTTAGGAATTTTTTAGTTGTCTTGGGAATTTAGGTTGATTGCTTCCAGAATTCTACTTGTATGTGCTGCAAATGGCAATTTTTGTATAAATCGGTATGTACTTTCCAAAAAGATATATTTTGTTGGGCTAGACCATGGACTAGAACTCGAACTCAAACCCAAGTTTGAGTCGAACTTAACAGTCCGAACGGACTTGGACTTCTCGAACCATCCCAGACCTGGATTTCTCGGACTTTCGAACTTCCGGACTTCAAATATCGAATTTTGTAATGGCAGTTTTGAGAATTATTGAATTACGAGCCGTCGCTAACCCTTGAATGTATCATTTGATTTCAGAACCCTCATTATGGTTCTATTTTTGGTAACCCTTAAAAGTATCATTCGGTATCCTTCGAATGGCCATACCCTCGAATGTAGCTTGCGCAAAAACCTGAAAATCGCCCGCTCGTGTTCAAGAAGTTTTTTAAACAGGTTTTGGTTATAGTGACATGTTCCCCGGACCATTTCCAGGTGCCACACCATTTACACAAGATTACCATTGTTAGTTTAGCTGTCAATCTCCACTTTTCAAACTAATCACTCCCCCATTGACTTTAATGGGTCCAAATTTACTGAAATTCGAAGTTCGAAACGGAACAAACTTTAGAGTTTGGCCATTTCTAGTTGGATATTTTGAGAATTTTGAAAGCTGTTAAAGTTGGTGGTAATTTCCCATATGCATTGGTACTATTCAGGGCTAGTTGCTGGCCATGTCTCAGTGTATAACCCCCATCACATTTTAGGGGCCCTTTTTATTTCTACTAGGAATTTCAAAAGTTGGAATTTTCTGTGTGCACGTTTTGGAGATTTGGTAAAAAAATCTGCTATTCTGCAATAGATGTCACATCATCTTTCATTATCAAGATGTCACAAATCATCTTTTATCATCAGATGTCACATCATATTTCATCATCAGATGACACATCTCTTTCATCTTCAAGATGTTCACATGATCGTTCATCATCAAGATTCTACATCATCATCTTTCATCATCAGGATGTCCATGACCCATCATTCATTATCAAATGCCACATAAATACATCTTTCATCATTGAGATGCTACATCATGATATTTCACATCACCAGGTTGTCTCATCATTATCTTTCATCATCAAGATGTCACATCACCATCTTTCCTTTTCTTAATGCAATTTATCATGAATTATTTAATGCCTTGTTAAAATGATTCTGGCCATAGGTGCATGCCCCCCTTTCAATACCCCCAGCTACATTCATAGACTTTATTTGGTTTCACTGTCATATTTTCAGCAAGTTTTGTCTCAAAGGGAAAAATCGTTCTCCCTATACTAGTGACATGTTGGCTTTATTTTTTCAAAATTCAGTAGGTTTAATAAGTTGGTTCTTATACTGTACATGTAAAGATCATGAACCACAATTAAAGGGAATGTCCACCCTAAAACAAAAAAAAAATGGTACAGTATATCTACCTGCTACTCAACTGCTGTTTTTCACCAGTTTGATTATATGCCTTGTACTAACGCCAGATATTTAATGAAAGAGCTCGATTTTCGGTTCTGGAAAGTATATCTGGTCGCTCATTAATCGTTTTAGAAACTTGAGAATGTGACAGAGGACGTAGAAGGGGATCGCAGCAATCTAGCCATTGTTTGTCTTATTTTTGCAGATCTATCAAGGTAAATGTGTGCCTCTGATGAAAAAAGCTGATCTAATTCCATTCAAAAGGGTAGTCGTCACACTTGTAATTACAACTGTAAGTTAACTCAGTGGTGAGGAAGATACTGGATAGTTATGATAAAGAACATATTCAATAGAGTATGTTTCAAGGACTGACATTATAAGTTAGTAACCGAGCAGTGGGTTAGGAGAAAGAATCTTGTCAAACTAACTTGCTTGGCTTATAGGAGAAAGTAAGTAGAATTTAGACTCTGGCATAGCGAGATGGAGTATACTGGATTTTGCGAAGGCTTTTGATACAGTCCCCCATAGGCGAGAATAATGGAAAGCTAAGTCTGTGTGGGCTGGGGATGGATGCAATTAGTTCATGTATAGAGATTGGTTGATTGATAAGATATACAGAGCGTAGTTGTTACAATATGGGACTAAGTTTATGCAGTGGGTTGGCCACAGGGTTTCTGTGTTGGGACTGCTTCTATTTTATACATTTATTAATGACTTGGAAGTCAGTTGTCAGCAAAAGTTCTGTTTTGCTATGACACAACAACTTGTTGACTATTAAAAGCGTCAGAGGATGTGCAATCATTTCAGGGGGATCTAGATAGATTGTCACATTGGGCTGCTAATGCAGATTAAATTCATGTTATGATAACTGTAAGGTGATGCATTTTCTACTTAAAATTATTTTCTACTTATCTATAAATGGCTCTGTGTTGAGTGAATCCCTGTTGTAAAAGTCTTGGATTTTGTGCATAACAAACTTAAGGGTAGCAAGCAGTGCCAGACGGCAACAGCCAGAGCCAGCAGGGGTATGAGAGGTATGGATTTCAAGTAGAAAATGTTATTCCCTCTTATTACAAAGCATTGGTAAGGCGTCATTTGGAATAATGCAGTGCAATTTGGAATCTCCTGTGTACAAAAAGGACATCTTGGAAAGGAAAGGGTTCAGCGGAGGGCAACTAAATAATCTCAGGGGATGGGGAGCTTGATGTATAAAGATAGACTGGAAAAGTTACAATTAAAACACACTAGAGAAAATGTGCTTGCGTGGGGATATGGATTACTGGTGTATAAATCCATTAACTTAACGAACGGCCATACAATTAAACTATCTGGGGGCATTGTTCCACCAATAGAACATGTCAGAAGACCGTGGCCATCCCTTAAGATTTGAGAAAAACAAGCTCGGAAGGGTTTTTCACTGTGAGAACGGTAAAGCGATGGAACTGTCTGTCACTGGAAGTTTTGATGGCAGGTTCATTGGCCAGTTTTAAAAGAAAGCTGGATGAGTTTCTGCAAACAAGGAATGGTTACAAAGTTAGTGGTATTGAATATAAAGTAGAGTAGATCCGGGAAATTTCGATTGCCACTTGGAGTCAGGAAGGAACTTCTTTTCTTTCCATTCATAATTTTGGTGGATCCTTCCTCTGAATCAATGAGTTGAAGAATTTGAGTATATTGAACTGGATGGACAGTTGTCTTTATATACTATACTAATACATCAACTAATAGAATAACTATATAAATACTATAAATTATAGCCATACATAATTAGGATAATTAGGGGGGGGCAAAAAAAGATGACAATAGGAGATACTATAACTACTATACTATAGCCAATACTATTTTAAATAAAATCATTGGTGCCTGCTTGAAGGGAGGAGCCCGCTCGTGTTAGCTAGCCCGGCAAACAAACCACACACAAGAACTGGGAGGACAATCATAAACTTCATCCTTAAACGACCACACTCTTTGGTTAATTATAGGTATAAACAAACCAAAACACCCAAATAATGTCTTAATAAAAAAATCAGCAACATCACAGTTTGGGGTTTGGTTGGTACAGGTATACTATATAATATTGAGAATTACTGGTATTAATACATATACCAGTAATTCTCAATATTATATAGTATCCCCGTACCAACCAGAACTACAGTATATGTATTAATACCAGTAATTCTCAATATTATATAGTATACCTGTACCAACCAGAACTACAGTATATGTATTAATACCAGTAATTCTCAATATTATATAGTATTCCTGTACCAACCATAACTACAGTATATGTATTAATATGTATTAATACCAGTAATTATCAATATTTTTTAGTTTTAGAAACTTGTCTAGCCCACTTTTAAAGCTATTCAATGAACTTGCCATTACCACATCTGCTGGATGACAGCAGATACAAGACAATATCTTGCTAGCTCTAGCCGTTGCTACCTGGCATTGTTTGCTACAGTTAAGTCTGTTATCTACCAGAACAACCAAATCCTTTTTTATTAGAGAGTAGTAAGATGCCTAACTGAACTATGTACAGAGAATCCCCCAGACCATTGGAATGGCAATTTGTACAAATGTAATTTGATAGAAATTTTTTATTTTAAACCAAAATTTTGATCTTAACATTAAAGGGCATGTCCACCCCCAAAACTATAATCCCCCCAGCTACTGGCCCCATCATGTAGTGAAGTTTAATCCTTACCTCACATCCGAGCTCCATATGGTTCTCCTGTAGGGTCATAACTAATTTTTCCCAACATAAACAAAGACCAATACCGACATATCTGGGGGTATCCTAACTAAGAAGGATAATACCCAAGTTTGGGCTCGTGCTATGATATATATCAGTATATAAATGTAGAATTATTACTTGGATACAACCCTGTGGGTATTTATGAAAACCCTTGAAATAATTCTACATCCTGATTATAAGGAATATGAATTGACCTTGTTGATCGCCGTTTGTTTTCTGTACTAAGGAGATGCCCTGCTGTTTTTGGTGTCATCAGTCTATGACTTTGTTTGTAATATTCCACCGTTGCCCTTATGAAGTCAGACCTGCCTCTAAGTCAGCTAATTTAACACCCAATGGCCATGGATTTGGGGAAAGGAACTCAGAGCTCTTACAACTGACATGAATTCTCTAGCTGATACCAGAACATTGAAACCATGTGGAAGCTACCATCTGCTTGATCATGCCAATAGGGTAAATACATTGAAAATTGGGGGGTGCAATTTCAGATATTGTCCTATGCGTTTTTTCAGTGGTACTAACGTCTGGTCATCACACCTCCCCCATAATGTTGCATGGGATTGGTTTTAACACAACCTAGACCGTTGCGACGCTGGATAGGTTCGTCTCCCGCACGGACAATCCATCTGCACTTCGTGGGACGGCTGCCTGCTTTATGTTGGGATGTGTGAAGTCATCTGCTTGCAGCGATAGGCTCCACGCGCATGAGTCCCCGCCATTGCTCCCCGCCGTAACGATTCAACCAGCTAGTGGGTAATGGTCGGTAATAGGATTATAACTCCATACCGTACAGATAGATGCAGTTTCTGTAGGGGCCCATCTATTGCTAGAGCCACTCTTTTCTCAGTGGTTTAGAGGTATCTACTTCTCTGGGTAACATTTTCGGCTCAGGTAAAAGAACAGGGTGTTCGTCGCCCTTCTCGTTTACCTTGGCTGAGGACTGCTGCCCGAGTCCCATAATCTGATGAGTCGGTCTTGGACCAGGCCCTACCGACTGAAGTCCGGGGCTGAAGTACAGGCGCACTGGTCATGCTTGCTTCAAGGCCTGGAACGCCTCCCTCCACACTCTGGGGTCCAGTAACACCGGGGTGGTTTTTTCTTAGTGGCATATCAGTTCAGGCTTAGCCAGGGTACTAGAGGCCGGACAAATTTCCTATAGTAGCCGGCTGTACCCAGAAAGGCCTGAACCTGTTCTTAGTGATAGGCTGAGGCCTGCCACAGCTGGCGTCAACCTTTCCTGTTTCGGTCGAGGGTGTTGCCACCCACCCGGTGTCCCCCATATACTGTACTTCTGTCATGCCAATCTGACCCTTACTTGGTTTAACTGTCATGATTGGCAGCTGCCAGTCTCGTCTAGACAACCTGCGACAAGTGATGGAGGTGTTTCGTCCCATGTGTTACTTGAACACCGCAATTCGTGCATGTATGTCGGGTGAAGTCTTGCAATGCCCTCCAGCAGGTCATTTACGGCCCGCTGGAACCTGGCTGGCACGTTTTTCATACCAAACAACGGCATCCACATGTAAAATTCAAAGATACCGAATGGGTGTGAAAAGGCCGACTTCTCTCGTGCATCTGTGCCAGAGGGATTTGCCACATCACCCCCCCCCCTCAATCCCTGATTGTCAAGTATCGGCCTGCCGCCAGCTTATTAACAATTCTCGATCGCTAGCAATGGGGGATAGGCATTCGGTGGTTTATATTGTTTAAGTTTTCTATAGTCACCAGAATCTAGTGGTTCTTGTCTTTTTTTGGGAGCTAGAACAACTGGGGGCGGCCCAGGGGCTCATAGACTCTGGATGACCCCAAGTCTAACATCTCCTCTATCTCTCTTTTCATGTCTGCTTGAACCTAGGGGAGATGCGGATAGGCTGACTGCTTTAAGGGGGATGGGGGGTTACCCTGTAATTCACCTGTGTGCTAACTGCAAAGATTAGTTCCCGCCCTGGTTTACCCAGTGAAAGCTGGCTATGGGCACTAATCACTTTCTTCGACTGAACTTCTCCTGGGAGGGTTGAGAGTTGCGGATTACTGTTGTAAGTCAGCAGCCAACTCTTGTGTGCCATAGCATATCTAGGTTTCCCCCTGTTTCTAGAGCTGCCTACCATGGCAGAACTTTCGGGTTCTTAACTCTATGAGCTTTCAGCAATGTTTTACATGGACACTTGTTTCCCTTTCCTACCTCCATTTTACAGGTACGTACTCGGGTCCCACCCTTTTTACAATAGTGGTAGGGCCCTTCCCCATGCCTGCCTGGCAGCTTGTTTGCCTTACAGGACAGTTGCATAAACCTTTGTTTGTTTACCTCCGGGTAAGGAAAGGAAACCCCACGATTCCTGGCCATGCGGTCATACCACCTTTGTTGTTTGTCCTGGGCCCTTCTCATATTTCCGACACACTTCACACTAAAGGACTCATTTTTGTCCCGAACCTTAGGACATATCAATACCGGAACTCCTGTGGGATCCCCCTTGCCTCCCTGTCCCTCCCGGATCAATTTGAGGGGCCCACGGACATCCCTTCCATACAGGAGTTTCGAATGGTGAGAACCCGGTAGAATCTTGTGGCACTTCCCTGTACGCAAATACAAATGGGGCAGATATCGCTCCAGTCTTTCCCTGCGACTCAACGAAGGTTGGATAGCATCTGCTTCAAGCCGTTCCATTGAATTCGCTCGCACAGTGCCATGTGGTCCTGGTGGATGTAGGGGCTTGGAAACTAGTGAGTCTTTGTATTTTCGGCACAGAGAGCCTCCATAAGTTGGACATGAAATTGGCGGACCTCTGGTCCATATAGCATCTCGGCCGGAAATCCTACCGCGTAGAAAATGGAGAGGAGTGCGTCCGCTACTTTTGTCCGCCTTAGGGAGGGAGAGTGCTAAACCGGCCTCTGGATACAGCGTGTAGCTAATCCAACTACAGTGAGGATGTACTTTTTTCCAAAACTGCTAACAATGTGGCGTGGCCCGATTATGTCAACGGCCACCTCCCGCCGTTAAAAGGGCTCCATCTATGACGGGCAGTGATATAAAGGAACCTTGCATTATCCCCGGCCTTCTGTAACTTTCTGGCAAACAGCACATGACCGACGTAGTTATCACATCGTCCGTAACCCAGGCATAAAAACCTTTTGAGCGACGGTCAATGTTTGCGTATCCCAAGTGCCCAGCCAAGGGGAATAATCATGTGTCGGACTTTCATCACAGCCCCCGAAGGCACTTGGTACCACAGCCATTTTGGGGGGCTTCATACCTGTGTCATGTGTGGTGGGGATTGTACAGCTCACTGTACAATTTTTGCACCTTCCCACATATACCTGAAAGCGGCCCCCGTCTGCAGGGGCTCAGAAGCCTGTTTCTGAGTGGACTCCAGACTGGGTCCATGTGTTTAGTTGCCTGAACAAAGCAGCGGCACTATCAGATTCAGCCATCTGGCCCGTATCAAAAACAAAAAAACAACGAGAGCACTGCTTGATGGTTTAACATCGCTGGCGTCAGAGCCGTAAGAGAGGTCTGGACTTTTCCTACTGCCGATACTGAACCCAGGAATCCTAGCGGCACTGCGAGAACCGCTAACACAGGTACAACATTATCACAAGTACAATCTTGGCATCCTTACACATTACTTATACTGCATCCTATCACAGATACAGGCTTAATCTTAGATACACAATATTACCCCATGTGCACCTTTACCCCAGGTACCTCTGAACTAGGTCCTTTCAAACCCCTATTTTCCCTGATGTTCTAGTTTAACTCCAATTACACAACGATACCGTTGGTTGGGCAAACTTCCCCCCTTGGGCTCCGGATGCTTTTGGCGGTTTGATCACTGGCCACTAAATGTGCCTAAATCGTGTGTCCGCCAACAACACTGGACGGATATCATCCAAATACCCACTACTTTCTTTCTCCTGCTTGTCCAACCCCTCCAGTCGATTTCCACTCGCCTGGGACAATGTTAGGAAGGGTGCCCCTATTCCCGTGGATGGGGTCCGGTGCTTATCCGGGAGAGTTCTCTTTTTTGCCCAAAACACAAACGGTTAAGTGAACCAAAGTGATGTTGGGTCGGCCTCCTGTATCCCTGAGCCAGTTACCAATCCGGTTGTTCGACTGTAACCCACTGGGATTTGGAGGCGGCGTTGAATTTCCTTTCGCGCTGCAAATAAACACAGAGATGTTCTGGTGCAGATGGGGGTCTAGCTTGCGGCTGGCTAGTTGCCTGGTGGTCTGCCCTCTTTAGTGGCTGCAGAATATTTGAAGTTGTCCTGGCTGTGACAATTTGACACGAGCTATCCTCATATTCGTCTCCGGTCTCCTGGTGTACGTCTCACATGGGCTGGAGGAGTAAATGGTTTACCGTACCTTTCATCCCTGGGACGACGTTCTGTCTGGTCGTGTGTCAAGCAACACGGTTTGCGATGAAAGTTATCCGCAGTTCAGCGGCAGGTGTTTTGACTTGTTCCCGCTCTGCACAAACTGACGAACTCGCTGGGCAACCTGTAAAAACTGCTTCTTTACATAAGATCCTCCAGGGCCTCCATAAGAATTGTTGTGAGGCTGAGTTCCCATGTCGGAATGTGGTTAAGAATATGCTTAGCCCACATCCGAAAAAGAGTCCCGTGTGGGTCCCCTTGTACAGACCGGAACCTCTTTTAATTTAACGGTAAACCTCTGGGGTCAACTGTACTTGGCTATGATAGCCGCCTGATGCTCCATAATCATATCACTTTCTCCGTAACTCGGTAAACGCCATCCACGCTTTGTGTAGCGCAGGTTTGTGGATTCAAATGGCTTCTGGCCCAATCCTCCTGAGGCAGACGATACTGACGGCAGGCTCTCTCAAAATAGCGTAAGAACAATCACTGTCTGTATCCCTCTCCATTGCTGCAAATTTTAACTTGTGACTCACTGGCAAACTTTTCTCCTGCTCCAGGAGAACTTGGTGATGACTGTGTGGCGGACTGGCGGCAGTTGGCCATTTGCCAGTTCATATTGTGTGCAGCTTGTCGCCTGCACCTCCGCCCGTCTTCCCGCACTTCCACGCTCAGCACGGCTTCCTCCTCTCAACCGCCGCGTTCAGAAATTGCAGGTACTCATTGTTTAAGTGTCCTTAACCTTTGCAAACACTGCCTGTAGCTGAAGGAAGCTCTGTAGCCTCAGACACACACATGGGTAATGGTGGATACAGTCCTTGATTGTTATTCCAGGCTGGCATATCATTTTGAATGCCCAGATCGTAGTGAGTGATTCCTGTACTGTAGGCTCATCCAGCATTTCCTGTGCTTGGAAATTCTGCCTGCCATTATTCACAACACTCCTCCCCTCCTTTTTCCCGGTAGGTAAGCATGTGTCTGCTTTGGCAAACACGATTAGTCCATGTAACAGACTCATGTTTCTTATTCACGATTCATGACATTTTGCCAGTAGAAAAATAGAGAAAAAGATTTTGGGAAGCGCACTGTGTGTTTACCTGTTCAGTAATATTCTAATGCACCCGTGCTACTGACCACAGACTTGGTCTGCTTTACAGAGTTACTTTAGTTAACAACTGTATTTATATAGATTCTGAGTATAAACACCCAAATATCCCACCGCTGCCCAACCAATGTCACAACCCCCCAGTCCCAAAACGCCCCAACCCCTATCCATTACGTAAAACCACACTCCCAAAGCCCGACAGGCGGACGGGACAGATCCAGAAAGCCCGTGGGTTTGGGTGAACAAAAACGATAACTACCAATTATATTACTAAATATCAATACTCACTGCCACCACACTCCCAACTAAACCACGCGAATGACCTGTACCTTATGGGGATATCCGCTCCCCTACTTCTAAAACACTGTTAAGAAATTGTTATTCACCCCTAATATTCTCTAAACCGTTATACAGTATCTCTATATATACGTACACAATCTTCTCAAGTACGTACTTCGAAGAGCAACATGTTTTGTTTGGGATATACTCAGAATAGGAACAATAGCCCTATAAATTCTTTTATATGCATTTATTAAAAGTTGTTTAAAAATAATTGTATAATAAGAATAAATCAAATAAATAAATCACTGAACATAGCGTACACAATGAGGTAAAAGAAGGAATACTTAAGGAAATGGCATCGAATAGTCCCATGAGCAATAGTCCAAACTTGTTTTCATCCAGTTTTATGGGAAAATATAGTCCAAATGATAAGTCCTGCTGTACAGCCAAGATGGTCCCGTCCGTTGGCTAGATGTTATTTGTAGATTTTCTTGTAGATGTTATGACAGACTCCTTGTGAGGAGACCCTTCCTTTTATCCTGTAACCAGAAAATGGGGAGGGGTCTGGTCCCTAGAGGGTGACCTTGTTCTGCCCCTGAGGTTGGTTCCTTATTTTGGGAGGGATATGTACATATCAATATCCCCCCCAGTCCATATCCGTGAACCAATACACTGTCACATTCAAAATAATATCATGATGGTCCCATAATCTAATTTTCCCCAACAGAACAGACCAAATACGACATATCGGGGTATCCTAGACCTAAGATGGGGGGAAAAATAATATCCCAAGTTTGGCTCGGGCTATGATATTATATCAGGTTCTCTAACTGTAGAATTAAATTACTGGATACACGGGGGGTTTTATGAAAACCTGAAATAATTCTACCTCCTGGATTATTAAGGAATTAATGACTTTGATCTGCCAGTTGGTTTCTGCTGTGTTCTATCTAGGAGATTCCCTGCTGTTTTGGTGTCTATCAGTCTATGACTTTGTCCTGTATTCACCCTTGCCCTTTGAATCAGACCTCCTCTTAAGGTCAGCTTAATTTAACACCAAATGGCCTGGCTTTGGGAAGAAAGCTCAGAGCTATACAAACTGAACAAAATTAACTCTGCGATTACCTAAGAACAGTGAACAATGTGGAGCTACCATTGCTGCTTGATCATTCCATAGGGTGGAAATAATTGAAAATTGGGGGGCAATTTCAGATATTTCTATGGGCCGTTTTTACGGGTACACCTGGTCATCACACCACCTCCTCCTATTCCCTCTATCTTTCCTCTATTGGCACCCTCCTCCTATCCCTACCATACTTTCCTCTACTGCTATCCATCTCCTCCTAACCTAATCCATCCTTCTCTAACTGGCCACCCTCCTTCTATCGCTATCCACCTGTTTCTCTCACTGCCCCTGCCCTCTTATCCCTATCCATCCTTTCTTACTCAACTGTTACTATCTTTATCCCTACTCCTATCTCTAACCCTGTTATAAGAACTAATATTTCCACTCCTAACCCTGCTATGACTACTCTCACCTATGTCTATTGCTAAATTTTCCTATTTTTTGCCTCTAATATTTTATAACCTCATATCCTCATTCTATGGTCCCCTACTTGTTCCTAAGCACCTCTCTCTGTTGAATGGGAACTTTGCTCAGACCTACTGTATAAACCCCTTTTCCTGTTTCTGCATGACCATCACATGTTATATTTTTACTGCTCTTCTTACAGTATGTACGAATACAACCTGATTGAGTATCACGATTGGTTGATTAGAAATTAACAACTCATCATAATCAAGGTTACCATGATTGTTGCATGAAGCACTCTGGTGGGTGGGGAAGCAGGGCAACCATGATGTGGGTGTTGCATGAAGAGGCAGAGTTTTAGGGGCATTCCAATGGTGGAGAGTGGACTTTCCAAGCTGGACTGCCATGTGCATTTCTAGGAGGATGGGACTTTCACTCTCTGAATGTGGGGACTCGGGATTTGTCCCTGCAGCGGACAATCCCTCCATATAAGGGACGTCTGGCCAACCCTATGTTCATTTTTCATTGTTCTGTGTCCTGCTCTAATGCCATTTTTATACTGTATATCTGCAGGCAAATGCAGTGACTGTGTATCTGTCCAAAGTTATTGTGATCTATCTTCATTTTTACCATGGTCAATGCAGATAATTGTCAAATGTATGTTTCGGTCAATGCACAAATAAACCCCTCCTACTGCAGATTTACTTGCCTTCCCATTTGTATATTTTGACCAAAGTGTCAGGAATTACAATAATTTGGACTGCCCTTTGTTTTTTCAAATGAATCTATACTGCATTATATTAAAGATCAGTTAGGTGGCTCCATGATCATGTGTTGACTGACAGGACACAAAGCAGTTTCCATAATCTACGGATCTCTGGCCAATGAGGACTTTGAAATTGATGCCATTGTGGCAGATATTGAAACACTTGGTGAAATGGGTCGGACTTGTTTATATCTAGATGATACTTGGGGCCAACGCCCAGAGAAAGATAAGGGCTGGACTTTCCAACAATTGAGCCTGTTGCTTCACTTCATGTTTTTCCCCCATTAGGCATCATAGTGATGATGAAATATGAACTTTCTTGGAAGTTTTGAGAACAGTAACAGCTCAACCGTGATTGTTCTCTCTTTTATGCAAAAATCATCTATAATACAGCTTGAATTTATTACGCCCAAATATACCAGGTTAAAAGTCTGGATTCACATCTTCCTCTTTTGGCCAGATTGTAAATCCAGAGATCTTAGAGTTACAACAATAAATGGTTTCTCTGATCTTTGTTTACAAACCGGTAAGAGAAATTCCTTTTGATCATTTGTTTAAATACTTTTCTCCAACATCTAACCCCAAATCGGATTACCTGGCATGGCTATGGGAGTGTTTTTAATATGCCTATTGCCACATTCCATTGCTGATAATTTAACATAGAATACGTGTACAGGAATGATCACTAATGGCTACGTAAAATATTTCCCCATTGTACAATTTACAATGACATGGATCATCTATCGCATTACACTGCCTCTATACAATCTGGCTTATGCCACCAAGCTGTACACTGACCATCACTGAATCACTTGGACAAGATACCATTTGAAAAATAATCTAAAGCTTGCATGTGGGTTTTCTGGTGTAAGTTTGTTTTAATAACCAATACACTATCTAGAACCATATAATTTATAGCGCAGATCCATAAACACATCATAAACTCAAATTGTTGCTTGATTATGCAATACCTATTCCCACCAAGCTGTGTTGTTGGTGTTGCAGGCTTATAAGTGGTAGGGATTCCAAACAATATTTCCATGCAAAGAAAAGTATCAATAAACCACATACTATAACTTATCTAATGTTAGATATTTTTAAAATAGGTTCTCCAGAGATCCGCCTATAAGGAACAATCTTACCTGGGTTGCCGCCCCGGTGATTCCCGGGCGCCTCTTGGGGATCTTTGGGTTCGGTCTGCGGGTGCATTTTTGTCTTCCGACGGTCTTCTCTGACGTTAGGCTGGTGTTGCTTCTCTCGTGCAGCACCAGGTCTGGCTCACTGTGGCCTCCGTCCTTGCAAGTAGACAATCATTCTTTTCTTCCCATGACCCTCTGCTTATTTTATGCTCTACCAATAACTTCCTACAACTTGGTTCTCACATTTTCTTTTCTTGTTTATTTGTCTCCTCAGGGTGCCTAGATCTTCTCCTGCGCATTCTTGGTTGCCTGTCCGCCTCTTTTCTTCATATAACTTGCCACAACAACCCGGTTTCTCAATAGTCCTTGACTAGTATCCATCCTGCCCTGTGGGTCATCCTGTTTCCCTAATTTCCCCGTCCTCCGCATATAATATATGGTATATAGGTATTATATATACCTTTTGCTTAAGAACCTTAGGTATAGCCACAATGTACAGCGAGTTGCACCAACGGTCTCTCCTGTATAATCGGGGGCTGTCCATAGGTGAAGACAGTGGTTGATAGATTGGGTATTGGTGCAGAAGGTATACTCCTGGGACTCCGGGCATCACCTCCCTATTTCAGTTTAAGAATAAAGATTGGGCTCGAACTCAAATACGAACTCGGTTCTGAATCAGCTTTTAAACTCGCAAAATTTTCTCCAAAAACTATCAATGATTGATAGAGATTTCAAATTCAGGGTTTGATTTTTTGGAATTTGTGTTGAAACCACCATATCCCAATGATTGTCGAGGATTTTCCCAGTAAGTTGGAACACCTTGTATTAATATATGGAGTAAATAACCATATTTGTTTACCCTCGATTCTATGTATGGAGTTTACTGACTTCATATCCCTTGAATCCAATACGAATAATTCATCGATTGTGAATGTGGAAGCTTGAAACAAAATGTATAATTGGAATTTACAAAGAAGGAGTACCAACTTTGAGCTGGTTGGAAAAAGCAGGATAATCATCCATTCATGAATGCCAACAAGGGTGGTGATGTATAAGTAATGAGTCAAAACAAATGTATGAAAAAGAGGCAATTAGAAGTTTAAAAGATCAAGAAAAATACAAAAGATTAAACAGAATCCCTGAAGTCCAAACATTATTACTTCAAATCCATTCAGATATTATATGAAAAGGAATTATAATATGAAGGAAAATACATTTTGTGCATTGATAATCCCATTATAACTATATTTTAACATTATTCCAAAGGTTCATACAAATAAACCACAGCCTCAAGGAAGACTAATTGCTTTAGGGATTAATGCTCTACTAAAAGATTAAGTAAGATATGTGATCATACCTTACGTCTTTTCTTGTATACATTACTCCGTATTCCAAGAACACTAAAGTGTGTTTAAACAAATAACTTGATTGGACTGATAGTGAATGTTATGTATTCTGGACACCATGGATGTGTAGGTCTGTATTCCTCCATTCCCATCAAATTTGGCATAGAGGCATGCAGAATCCTTTCTCTACATCCAGAGGTGACGAGATCACCAAACCGACGAATTCCACTATGCAATATTGCGTTTGTACTAAGTACAATTATTTTTTTTCTGTTCCCAATTGGTTTCTATCTCCAGGTCAGAGGCACGCGATGGGCATTACTTGTTGCTCTGACATACGCATGCCTTAACCTGGGGAATGGGAACAAGCTAGACTAAATTAGCATGTCCTTTAATGAAGGTGGATGGACTGAATCTCTCCTACTCTGGATAAGATATTCCATGACATTCTAATTAAAATATGGAAGGGGCCAAGTGAGAGTTTAATTTGACTTGTAAAAAGGTTAAATCCCAAGTGATAGGAATATTCTGTTTAACCTAGAATTGAAGTAAGAAAAAGTTTATTTTTTTGGATTGTTAAATCTGTTAAGATGGGAGAAATTGACCAACAGGATTAAGAAAAGAACAGCATTTAATGCATATATTGAGGTTTGAAAGTCATCATCCTAAGAACTTAATACAAAGTATCCATATAGGACAGTTTTTAAGATTAAAAAGAACCACATATGAAGAATCAATTTTATCCGTCAATCCCAAGAATTAATGTTGAGTTTTAAAGAGCAGGAACCCAATAAAACGCATACATAGAGGGTTTGAAGAGCATCAAGAAAATAAGTAGAGACAAACGAAACCTTCATGAATCCTCAGGACAGAAGAAAATGTCTGTCAAGGATGATAATTATTAGTTATACAGGTTAATGTGAAATGGAAGGCATTATAAGTTAAATTCATAGATACTTGGCATTTGTTAGTAATGACAGATGTTCTTATCACGAAAGTAGGGACTAGTCCAAAACTGTAGACAAAAAGGGACTATATGTTAAAAGTCACCTATGAACCCCCCAAGAGACGATATTAAGATTGTTGGTTAGGGATAATAGAGAATACTAATAAAATGAAATTAAGACCAGTGGTATTGCATTACTTCCAAGTGGATCATATTGAAAGGCAGAAGGTATAAGATGGTACAAAAGGGGTGTCAAGCAGATTATAATAACATTTAGACCTCCAAAGTTGTCTATGCTATGGAATGTAGATGTGTGTCTGAAATAGTAGAAATAACTACACGCCACCCTACCGATATACACACACATTTAAGAGCCTGTTATAATAAGATGCAAAGAGAAGTGCAGTAGCCCAGAACATTATTGAAAATTTGGCTGGCCTACAATTTTTATGGTCAATTTATAGACAGAGAGGAGGCAAGTTAAAAAAAAGACCTCTTGCAAAAAGAGTTAGAATGGATCTACAAAGCTCATTACCCATAAGGATAATATGGAGATGACCTTGCGGAAGTAATTGTTTACAGTGGTATGAAATATAGGTGATTTATATACTTAATGGTAGCTTGGTATTAGAATGTCTTATGTTTTAGCAAGTCCTGTCCTTTAAAAATAAAGTTATTTAAAAAGTTGAAGGAAAAGGGGAGCAGCCCTGAGAGAACATTGGGGTTTCCGGGTGAAACGTGTATGTGTTCCTTTGTTGGCGGGAGGGAGAGTGAGCCATTCTGTGTTGGCAGCCGCTAAGTTGCTTTTGCTGCTTCGGTGAACATTTGGGGCCAGCAAGTGACTGACTCGTTCGTGATTCAGTAGTATGATGGTGCACACAGCAACCAAGTGACTTCCTTTCCAAGTGATGAATACCAACACAGTTCAGGCACATCACCGATCGCCATTATGGACCATGACGGGATTAACGCCGTAGTGTTCAAGTCCTCAGTGTACGCAGGGTGAGATTTGGAGTCCGATGCAGTGAGATGTAACTGCCATTGTGGTGGTACGAGGCTGGTTATAGATATGGATACTAGCTATTTGAGACAGAAGCGGTTGACTGTTAACATTTTATATCTGAATGTTTTGTCTGACTGGTCTGCACTAATCCTAGCAATGCCATAGGAGCCTTCCCTTTTAGATCCCATAAATCGTAGCATGGATCTATTTTTTTCATAATCAGCTTTTGCCGTCTTCCTTCTTATGTGAGTGTGAGATATCAGCCACTGAATTATATAATGTAACTGTGAAAAGGCATGGACTACACATGTTTCTGCATATTAATGAGTGAAGTTCACACTATGGGATATAACTTTTGTTGAACTAGTTACCATCTGCATTGGTAAGAACATCTACTTTACTGTTAATGACTAATTTTAATCACCAGCTCACTCTTCCCCCGTTTGTTTTGTGGGGTTTTGGTGTTAATAAAGAGGATGTGCATCACTGTTGGTATGGGTTGTCATATAACTGCTACATTGTTGTGTGTGTTTACCATATATGAATATGAATATTTTGAGAGTGATGGCAACCAATAAAAATGAAAGTACATAATAGTTTTGGAATGATAAGGGTCTGTATAAAGGTCGGTTAGTGGGGCTCTAGAATGGGTCGGGTTCAGGTCTTCTGAACATATTTCTGTGTTTGACAATATTTCATCACCCGGGAGCACTGTAATTAGCTACTACAAGCCATAGACTCACATAAGAATTTGGGTGGTGCAGAGTCCTTAACAAAAAATTCTTAAAAATTCTTTAACAAAGAGCTCCACTTGCATTGATTGAAGAATGGAGGTAAGACATGCTCCTTATCGCTCCTGGTCTTCAATCAATCATTAAGGAAGTTCACTTTTGTGTAAACTACTCCTTTACAAACTTTTGTATGGAAGACTGGGGATAATAAAGGGAAATAAAACGAATTTTTACAGATTAGGTTGTGTTTGTTTCCTGCTCTTAGTACACTTTAAACTCAATGATTAATGTGCAGATGCGATTGATCATATATCTCTGTGCATTTTCTCTGCATTAAGGAATAGTTTCCCTTTTTTTGTTCACTGACGGGTAGGTCCTGACCTCTTCCCTGGTTAGACAGGACAGAGTCTCCTATAGTTAATCTAAGACCAGGAAGTCGGTCGGAATTTTCATCCATGCTCTGTTGGGAATGATTCGTGTGTAAGGAGGTTTTCTTTCTTCTATCGTCGCCTGGTTTCCTGGTGAATTGATTGAAGAAACGGGAGTAAGTATAGCTTTCTCCCAGTCTTCAATCAATATATTAAAGAATAGTTCCTTTGAGAGTCAACCTATTTCTTTATTGGGCAAGTGATTCACTGAATGAAATAAACTGCATTTTCTACTATTTGCAAGCTAAAAAGTGTTTTCTAAAAATTAATTGAAGACTAAAGAGAAAGACTAAAATTAGTTTTTGATAACAAAAATCTTTATTGTACGTGGGTTGAAAAAAAACAAAACAAATTGATTTGAAGTTGGCTACATTTACTGTGATCTGAATGTAATGTGAATTGTACATGCGTATTAAAATCTTCAGCTAAAAAGGGAGATATTTTGGTTAACTTACTTTATTTCTTTACTCTCTACTGATTTATAATCAAAATTAATAACATATAAACTGTACATCAATGAGGTCTTTAAGCAGTTGCATTAAAACATTGGGCATATTTTTTGTTAAAAACAGGACAAATGTAAAATTTTGCCAGAAATTTCTGTGTTATTTTTTATACGATTTATACCAACGTGTCATTTTGCTTGTTTCCCTGTTCTTCTCAGCTTATGACATTTTTTGACACTGTAAGATAGGAAATTAGCCCCTGTAACCATCCAGAACTGACTACAGTATATGTTCATAATCCCAGTAATTCTCAATATTATATAGTATCCCTGTTTTTTTTACCAACCAGAACTACAGTATATGCCATTAATACTCAGTAAGTTCCCCCAATATTAAATAGATCCCCGTACCAACCAGACGCTAAGTATAGTGTATTAATACCAGTACATCTCAATATTATATATATAGCTGTTTGTATTCAACCATTAGATCAACCGGACTTGAGTTTACCATTAGAATCAACCAGACTTGAAGAATTTAACCATTATATCAACCAACTTGAAGTTTTACCTGACCTGGATGGAATGAGAACCTTCCAATCAATCAATGATTATATAGTATCCCTGTACCCACCAGAACTACTACAGTATTGTATTATACCTAGTAATTCTCAATATTATTATGATCATCCCTGTACCAACCGACTACAGTATATATTAAATACCAGTAATTCCTCAAACCTAGATAGTATCCCTGTACAAACCTGATCTACAGATAAATGTATTACAACGCAGTAATTCCACTATGTATAGTATCCTTACCACCAAGAGCGACGTATATGTATTAGTACCAGTAATCTGTTGTATTCAATTGATTCAACTGTGACTTGAGTTTATTCTTGAAGACGTTTCGCGTAGTCATGCCGCAGCTTGCTTTCCTCAATTCAAATGACTTGGTACAAGAATCTGTGGCAATTATTCCCTGGAAAATCCCATTAGCATATCACAGCCAAGTGTTAAGGGCGGGAATTGCCAATAGTGGCTAGAGGTGGTTATAGAACGCCCATAGTCAGTGTCCAAACCAGCAATTGTCATGGCAACAGTTGTTTTCGAACCCCTCACCTCTATTTATCTTGGTTTCTTTTATTTTTCACATAAATGGACTCTCTTGAACCATCAGTCCTTATTAGCAATCTCAAATTGGTATGTCCTTTATCCTTAAGATGCAGGTACAGCGAGCTGAAGTCCTGACCCGAGAATTGGATCTTCTGTGCTGGCCATACGTTATGCAGTTTGCTGTTTTGGTCTCCCCCACATATAAATCAGAGCATTCTCCTGCACTGCACGCGTATATGATGTCGCTTATCTTGTGTTTCAGTATGGGTCTTTCAGATGTACCCAATTGCGCCCCCTCAGTGTGTTGTTTGGTGTAAAGCAGACAGGGATAGAGTGTTTTTTGAAAATTCTCTTAATTTCTCGAAACCCTGCTACATATGGGATGACCATGTTCTTTCTCCTTCTTTGCTATTTCCCTCCTCAACTGTTGTGTATTCGGTGATCTTTTCTTTCCTTCTACTTCTTTGACAAATGCCCAGTTGGATATCCACATTTTTTAAGGGTTCCTCTGAGATGTTTCATTTCTTTAGCTTCACCTCTGTGCTAGTGGGGATATTCTCACTCTGTGTTGCAGGGTTCTGATGACACCTACTTGTGATCTAAAGGGTGGTGGGAGTCAAACATCAAATACTGATCTGTGTGTGTTGGTTTAAACCTCTACTTCAAGTGAAAATAAAGAAAATAAAGAAACCAAGCCTAAATAGAGGTGGGGGGTTCGACACCAACTGTCTGCACTGTACAATGCTGTTTTGACACCTTACCCTGGGCATCCCTATAAACACCTTTTAGCCACTATGCAATCACGCCCTTAACACCTGGCTGTGATATGCTAATTGGGATTTTCCAGGGTAACTAATTGCCACAGATTCTTGTACAAGTCATTCTGAATTGAGAAGCCAGTCAGATAACTAGTGAAATTCTTCAAGAACAAACTTGAAGTCCAGTTGTTCTAATTGAATACAAACAGATATACATGACCTAATGAATGAGAACCCTTCACAAGCATATTAATTACAAAATTCTCATATTATATAGATCCCCGTACAACCAGAACTACGTTATATGTATAATACCGTTAATTCTCAATAGTAAGTATCTCTCGGTACCAACCAGAACTACGTAGATGTTTATTATACCAGTATATCAATATTATATAGTATCACGGTAACCAACCAGACTACAGTATATGTATTAATACCAGTAATAATCAATGTTATATAATATCCAATATCCATCCGAACTACAGTATATGTATTATACCAGTAATTCTCAATTATGATATAGTATCCCTGTAACCACCAAACTACAGTATATGTTATTTACCAGAAATTCTCAATATATATATCCCGCGTACCAACCAGAACTACAGTATATGTATTAATGCCAGTAATTCTCAATATTATATAGTATCCCCGTCCAACCAGAACACAGTTATTTATTAATGCCAGTAATTATCAATATTATATAGTATCCCTGTACCACCAAACTACATAGTAATGTATTAAACCAGTATTATCAATATTATATAGTATCACTGTAACCAACCAGAACTACGTATATGTATTAATACCAGTAATAATCAATATTATATAATATCCAATATCCAAACCAGAACACAGTATATGTTTTAATACCAGTAATTCTCAATATTATATAGTATCCCTGATACCAACCAGAACTCACGTATATGTATTATACCAGTAATTCCTCAATATTATATAGTACCCCCGTACCAACCATAACTACAGTAAATGTATTATATCATAATCTTCAATATTATATAGTACATCCCTGTACCAACCAGAACTACAGTATATGTATTAATACAGTAATTCTCAATAGTATGTAGTATCCTGTACCAACCTGAACTACAGTATATGTATTAATACCAGTAATTCTCAATATTATATATTATCACTGTACCAACCCAAACTACAGTATATGTATTAATACCTAATTCTCAATATTATAGCTAATCAGCCTACCAAGCAGAACTACTTATATGTATTAATAACAGTAATTCTCAATAATATGTAGTATCACTGTACCAACCTGAACTACAGTATATGTATTAATACCAGTAATTCTCAATATTATATATTACACTGTACTAACCAGAACTACAGTATATGTATTAATACCAGTAATTCTCAATATTATATAGTATCCACGTACCAAGCAGAACTACATTATATGTATTAAACCAGTAATAACAATATTATATAGTATCCCTGTACCAACCAGAACTACGGATATTATGATTAGTACCAGTAATAAATCACATTTATATAATATCCAATTCCAACCAGAACTATAGTATATGTATTAACACCAGTAATTCTCAATATTATATAGTATCCCTGTACCAACCAGTCCAGAACTACAGTATATGTATTAATACCAGTAATTCTCAATATTATATAGTATCACTGTACCAACCAGAACTACGTATATGATGTTATACAGTAATTCTCAATAGTTTATGTATCACTGTACCAACCAAACACAGTATATGTTACATCCCAGTATCTCAATATTATAGTATCCCCGTACCAACCAGAACTCGCAGTATATGTATTATACCAGTAATTCTCAATATTATATATGTCCCTGTACCATCCAGAACTACAATACAATTATACTCTCCTCTTCTGTTCTGCTTAAGTTGGGGGTCTCTCAGGGCTCGGTTTAGACCCTTTTCTTTCCCTCTCACTATAATCTCTGGGAAAATAATACGTTCTTAGTATCACTTAGTGCTGATGATCCCAAATTTACTTGTCCCCCCTTCGCCATCCCTAAGTTCAATCCCAAATCTCTAATGTCTCCTCTCTATCTCTTCCTGATGGCACCCTGCCGCCTTAAAACCTCAATCATCCAAAACATAATTAATCATTCCCCCCTCCCCTAACTGGGACCTAGTCCACCATTCTCCCTCTCTATTGATAATAGGTCATTAATCCAGTTGAATCTGTACACTGCCTTGGAGTGATCTTTGACTCCTCTCTTTCTTTCATCATCCCATTAAACATGAAATTGCCAAGATCCGCCCTTTTCTCTCTTTCTCCACTATTAAAATGCTCATCCATGCCCTTATTATCTCTCATCTTGACTACTGTAACATTCTACTGCTTGGACTCCTGCCTCTTGAATCATTCCCCCCCCACCCAATGTAATTTCTCACATGCTCCAGCCAGAGATGTGATTGTCGGCTCATTATAAAGGAAATGCTGCATGCTTTCATTTAACCCTGACTTGTTTTGAGACCACATTTGCCCTTTAATGATTGATGATTGCTGTTAAAAATGGAGGAAGCATGTTTGTTGTGTAGTGTATGATTAAGTGTGGTTGATCCACCTGACATGCATCGGACACTGTCCTGACCCTTGTATACTTACTATTTTTGCATTGGTAGTTTTATTGGATCGGACATATTAATATTCAGTAGATAATGGAAATGATTGGAAAGTGTATAGTGACATTTTTTGTTCATAATAAATATCCTTCTTAGTAGCAAGTCCTTCTTTTTGAGAACCTGTAAATCAAAGGACGACAAGGTGTTATCATTTACATCTATATGTAACTAACTCAATATTGTATTGTAAGAAATCTGGTCCTTTTTATATAAAAAAAACTAATTTTTTTGTATAACTCTATTTAATATCTTAAAAAACATCTTAGGCACATTTACAAGGTGGCGCCGGGTGGCTGCAGCGCTGTTTTTAGGTTTACGGTTTACGATTGGTTGCGCGCGACTTGAATCTCCCATCTGTCTTCTATTCAGGTTGTTAACAATTAACTCCAAAGCTCCCATTGCTCAGGTTTCCATCTAAAAATATTACATTCTCGGAACCCAGCAATTAAGCTCTTATGAAAAACAAACGGGGGCAATACTAATGCGGGCAGCTAGGGCAAATTGGAGAACCCAGAATTTGTCATCCCTCAAACTATATCAAGAGTTAACGATTTTTATGTTTGTTATGTACGGGTTACAATATAGCTGAGACTGATAGTAAGAGGGACCAACACTTCCCTAATCATTTTACATGACCTTACTAAAGGTCATGATCTAGATTCAATAACTACACATTTACATACATGCCAATATTAGAGTGGCCAGAGACCCAGTGATATAACTGGATAATACTAGGTATCATTACTGGGACAAAGCGACAATTTTAACAAATTGATAATGCCAACTGAGATTGGCGAATAATATGGAATAGTCTATACCTGCCCTCAGCTTCAACTGAGAACAAAATGGGGTCCCTCCTGGTTGTCACAGTTTTAGCAAGATAAGGAAGAGCAGACATTGTAGTTTCGTGGAGTGATTGTGAGTTAACAATATAACAAGATCTATTTAAGATGTCAAGAAATAGATATATTAGTCTGAAATACAGCTAATCTAATTATGTCAGTTAATATTTACTGGACCGTTTGAAGATATCTCAGTTTTTAAGTGCCCAATGAAGAAACTTATTACAATGTAAAAAAAAAAGGTTAGCTCCACCTTTTAAATCCTAAATGTGATACTAAACCAAGGTTACACAAGGATTTTTATTAAAACCTGTATAAGTCTTGTTAATAAAAACAATAGAAAAATGGGAACAAAATTAAAGGTACCGTAACCAAATATAACTTTCAATTTTTGACTACTAATCTCCACAGTGGAGTCAAAAAGTTAAAATGTTTTTATGTTATGTTACTTGCAATGGAAAAATGACTAAAAATCTATTGAACACTAGAGAATGTTCAAAACTGTTGAGTTTTGTTCCGTTTCGAATTTTTAAATTTTCGGAAGTTCATTTTTGAAAATCGTCTACCGTATATACTCGAGTATAAGTCGAATTTTTCAGGCTGTAAAATAGCCTGAAAACCTCACCTCGACTTATACTCCGAGTCAAGTCCTAATTTAGATGCAAATTCTCCATTACAGATAGTAACCATTAGGCGGCGCTGTGTTAACCTGCATAGAAAGTTACAGGAGCTGATCTGCCTTTACACTTCCTGCTTCCTGTTTCTGGCTGCTGGACTCACTCACACTGTCACTGGAATCTGTAAATCTGAAGGTATCCTCAGTTTGTGGCAAAGTACAACTCTCAGGGTGACATTTTTAACTATTGGGGTCAGAGAGTCCTTTACAATATGGGGGTCAGAGTTCCTTTACTATATAGGGGTCAGAGGGCCCTTTACTATATGGGGTTAAGGAGAATTGTAGATGATGGTAACTTAATGGAAAGTTTACTGACCTTGCCACCCACATGTTTAGAACTGAAACTCGAAACAACAAAGCATGCTGGGAGTTGTAGTTTCCAAACATGTGGATTGGCCAAGAATTGGAGGTTACTGGTACTGGATTTGTGCTATTACTTTATGGGATTCATGTATGGAATTAAGCTGTCCATTAAAGGGCAACTAAAGCCTAAAAACAACACAGAATCAGAAGGCAGTAGTGGGGATAATTTCTACCCTCGACTTATCCTCGAGTCACTCAGTTTTTACAAGTTTTTCAGGTAAAAATAGGTACCTTGACTTATACTCGGATCGACTTATACTCGAGTAATACGGTACTTCGATTTTCAGAAATCGTCTACTTCATTTCAGATCGTCTACTTCAATTTTTGAAAATTGGTCTACTTCGATTTTCGATGATAGTCCACTTTCGATAATAATCGAGAGTTCAAAAAATCCGGGTTCGTGAAATTCGGGAGTTACGAAAGTTTGGTCTGGACTTCGAAACTGGGTTCTATTCGAACCAACATTACATTTCTGTTGAACACCTAAAATATTTTATTGTTTTATATTTACATAAAAGCAAGCATTTATCTGACTTTTATACATACTATACAAAGCAAATATATTTTTAATTAATCAACACAGTTTTTTATGCAGAAACATTACATTAGATGTCTAGAAGCACTTTTCACAAAATCTAATGTGTTCTAATATCCATTTTAATGTTCATGTTAATCTCTTTTTTATTGTAATTCCTATATTCCCAAGTGAATTTAACAACTTCTTACGGACACAACATTGTCCTCAATGAATATAAGAACCACCACTGAACTTTGATATTGTGAAGTGATTTTCCTGAAACGTCTCAGTCTTGGAAAGATTGGGAATATTAGTTCATACGACAATGAGAGTCATTTATATATTAACAGCAGTGAGGATTTGTGGGCTCCGCACTTCAACACAGTAAGAGATAATGTATCTCCAAATAGATCAATTTTGTAACTGAAAGCTTAAATAAATAGTTGCTAAAATTTATTGTAAGTAATGTTTTATTAAAAGGGCATGTCCACACTGATTACATGAATAAAAGTAATTACGGATACTGCCTTCTCCGGGGACGTCAATATGAAGCCGGAACTTTCAAACTTAACAAAACTTCACTTTTATCCATATTTTTTAAAATGTACAAAGATGGAGGTAAGCCCATTTCAATGCTCACTCATTTCTCTGGTAACTCCCACTTTCATCTCACTCCCCTTGCATCTGGAGAGAGGAGTGTCCCGCCCACAATCACTCTACCTTGTTGCACACTGGTTACTGTCTGATAATGCCCAAACCCCAACTGATTTATTTCAGCACATTATTATACCTATAATTAACCAAATATTTAAGTATAATAATTCCCTCATTCTGGTAGAACAACGGGCTCCCCTTCAAGCAGGCACCCAATGATAAAAATAAATGGTATAAGTATAGTAGATAAAGACAAACGTCCATCCAGTTCAAATACTCACAATTCAACTATTGATTCAAAGGAAAGAATCCACCAAAATTATGAATGGGAAAGAAGTTCCTTCCTGACTCCAAGTGGCAATCGGAAATTTCCGGTATCTACTCTACTTTATATATCAAATACCATAACTTTTAACATTCCTTGTTTGCAGAAACTCATCCAGCTTCTTTTAAAACTGGCCAATGAACCTGCCATAAAAATTCCAGTGATAGACAGTTCCATACCTTTTCCCGTTCTCCACGTGAAAAAACCCTTCCGAGCTTGTTTTCTTCAAATCTTAGGGATGGCCACGTGTCTTCTGACATGTTCTATTGGTGGAACAATGCCCCAGATAGTTTATTGTATGGCCCGTTAATGGATTTAATCCACAGTACTCATATCCCCACGCAAGCAACATTTTCTCTAGTGTGTTTAAATTGAACTTTTTCCAGTCTATCTTCATATTCAAGCTCCCCCAATCCCCTATTATTTTAGTTGCCCTTCCCTGAACCCTTTCCTTTCCAAGATGTCCTTTTTGTACACAGGATTCCAAATTGCACTGCATTTCCAATGACGCCTTACCAATGCTTTGTAAAAAGGAGAATAACTTTTCCTCCCTTAATCCATACCTCTCAATACCCTGCTGGCTCTGCTGTTGCCGTCTGGCACTGCTTGCTGACCTTAAGTTTGTTATGCACCAAACCCAAGATCCTTTTACAACAGGGATTCACTCAAACATAGAGCCATTTAAGTATAAGTAGAAAATAATTTTAAGTAGAAAATGCATCACCTTACATTATCAACATTGAATTTAATCTTGCCCAATGTGACAATCTATCTAGATCCCCCTGAATGATTGCACATCCTCTAATGCTTTTAATGGTCAACAAAGTTTTGTGTCATCAGCAAAACAGAAACTTTTGCTGACAATAGTGACTTCCAAGTCATTAATAAATGTATAAAATGAAAGCAGTCCCAACACAGAAACCCTGGGCACCCCACTTATATAAAAACATCAAAATAACAAAACGCATGATGACAACATAAAAAAAAATAAATAAGAAATAAAAAACAATATACAAAATAAAAACAAAAATACAGAAAAAAAAAAAAAAAAAAAAAAATACACAGCACCACAAAAAGTAAAAATTTAAACAAAAATAATTAAAGAACAAAAAAACACCCTCCCTTCCCCCCCCCCCCCACCCCACCAACCCCCAACAGACCACCGCCCTCCTCCTCTCCCCCCCCCACCCGTTCCCCCCCCTACCCCCCACCCCCTCCCCCCCCTCCACCTACCGCCCTCCGTCCCCCCCTCCCCTATACCCCTCCCACCCCCCCCCCCATAAAAAACTTAGTCCATATTGTACAACTACCTCTGTATTATCATCAACCATCTTCTATACATGACTAATGATCCACCCCAGCCCAACAGACCTTAGCTTCACATTATTCTCCTATGGGGGACTGTATCAAAAGCCTTCGCAAAATCCAAGCATACTACATCTACTGCTATGCCAGAGTCTAAATTTCTACTTACTTCTCATAAAAGCCAAGCAAGTTAGTTTGACAAGATCTATTCTCTAAATCCATGCTGGTTACTACTTATAATGTCAGTCCTTGAAACATACTCTATCTAGAATATGTTCCTTTATCAAACTATCCAGTCTTTCCTCACCACTGAAGTTAAAACTACAGGTCTGTAATTACCAAGGTGAACGACTACCCTTTTTGAATATTGGAATTAGATCAGCTTTTTTCCATCCAGAGGCACACAATTTCACTTGATGAATCTGCAAAAATAAGAAACAATGGCTAGATTGACTGCTGTTCCCCTTCTACGTCCTCTCGCACATTCTCAAGTTTCTAAAAAGATTATTGAGCAGACAGAATATTTTCCAGAACAGAAAAGAGCTTTTCATTAATATCTGGCTATAAATGCATATATATAACTGGTGAAAACGCAGTTGATGTAGCAGTAGATAACTGACCATTTTTTTTTGTTTAAGGGTGGACATTCCCTTTAATTGTGGTTCATGATCTTTAACATGTACAGTATAAGACCACTTATTAAAACACTACTGAATTTTGAAAAAATAAAGCCAACATGTCACTAGTATAGGAGAGATTTTTCCCTTTAGAGACAAAACTTGCTGAAAATATGCAGTGAAACCAAATAAAGTCTATGAATGTAGCTGGGGTATTGAAAGGGGGCATGCACCTATGGCCAGAATCATTTAACAAGGCATTAAATAATTCATGAAATTGCATTAAGAAAAGGAAAGATGGTGATGTGACATCTTGATGATGAAAGATAATGATGAGACAACCTGGAATGATGAAATATCATGATGTAGCATCTCAATGATGAAAGATGATTAGTGTGGCATCTTGAAATGAATGATGGTGTGACATCCTGATGATGAAAGATGATGTGTAGATCTTGATGATGAAGATCATGTGAACATCTTGAGATGAGATGTTGTCATCTGATGTGAAATATGAGGACATCTGATGATAAAAGATGTGTGCATCTTGAGATGAAAGAGATGTGACATCACTTGATATGAAAGATGATGTGACATTGATAATGAAAGATGAGATGATGATCATCTTTGCAGAATACATTTTTTACCAAATCTCCAAAACGTGCAACACAGAAAATTCCAACTTTTGAAATCCTAGTAGAAATAAAAAGGCCACAATATGATCCCCAATGTAAATAACATGTGGTATGCCACAGGGGTATACACTGAGACATGGCCAGCAACTAGCCCTGATAGTACCAATGCATATGGGAAATTACACCCAACTTTAACAGCTTCAAAATTTCTCAAAATATCCAACTAGAAATGGCCAAACTTCATAAGTTTGTTCCGTTTTCGAACTTTCGAATTTCAGTAAATTTGGACCCATTAAAGTCAATGGGGAGTGATAGTTTGAAAAGTCTGGATATTGACAGCTAAACTAACAATGGTAACTTACTGTAAATGGCGTGGCACCTGGAAATGGTCGGGGAACATGTCACTATAACCAAACTTGTTTAAAAAACTTCTTGAACACGAGCGGGCGATTTTCAGGTTTTGCGCAAGCTACATTCGAGGGTTATGGCCAATTCGAGGGATACCGAATGATACTTTCAAGGGTTACCAAAAACATGAACCATAATTGAGGGTTTCTGAAATCAAATGATACATTCAAGGGTTAGCGAAGGCCGTAAATTCAATAATTCTCAAAACTGCCATTACAAACATTCGATAATTATGAAAGTCCGGAAAGTTCGAAAGTCCGAGAAATCCAGGTCTGGGATGGTTCGAGAAGTCCAAGTCCGTTCGGACTTGTTAAGTTCGACTCAAACTTGGGTTTGAGTTCGAGTCTAGTCCATGGTCTAATCCCAACAAAATATATCTTTTTGGAAAGTACATACCGTTAATACCAAAAATTGCCATTTGTCACACATACAGTAGAATTCTGGAAGCAAATCAAACCTAAATTCCCAAGACAACTAAAAATTCCTAAATATCAATCTCCCAATGTTTCTGATCAAACAGTATGCTATATGCATGGATACACACCGAGACACTGACTACCAACTAGCCCTGAAGAGAACCAATGCATAAAGACAATTAAACCTACAATTCATTCATCTATACATTTGGAACTGGTTTCGGTTTTGAAAAGTAAATAACCCCAATATCAAAATACCCACACAAACTATATCTTTTGAATGTACACACTCTTCAGACACCAAATGGTGTCATTCTTTCATAAATAGGAGCTGGATTCTGGATGCAGTCCTTCATGGAATGTCATGCCTTTAGCAAATGTTTTGAAAAAAGTAAAAATATATCAAAGAAATCATACCTAAACGCTATAAAAACATATAAAAAAACATTAAATATCAATCTACTCAATGTACTGAATCAAATGGTATGCTACATGCATGGGTGTACAATTATCCATTTCTGGTGTCACCGGCTCAGAATAAATAAGACATGCCCACAAGGGCTGCTTCTAAAAGCAATGGGAGTCCTGTTTCGAGCTGCAGGACCCCCAACAAAGCACTTATCAGTTCCGCCAGGGAGTGCTGGGAGGGGGTCCCGGTTCAAGCTACAGGACCCTTTAAGCTCCAATGGGCACTTGTCAGTGCCACAAGGGTCCTTCTAGGGCCACAAGGGGACCTTTAATTCCGGGGAGGGGGTCCCCGGTTTCAAGATGTGGACCCCTTAAGCCCCCAAAGGGAGCCCTTGTAAGGGCTACAATGATCCTTCTAAGGACCTGGGAGGGGGTCCTGGGTTGAGTACGGACCCGCGAACATCAGGCCATGGGACTTTCCGCCCATGGAAACCGAATTAGAGCACCAGTGTTCTTCTCACTGGGACGTGTTCCTCAGACCATTTCCCAGAGCCAGTTACAGTAATTAACAACTGATATTTAAACCCTTATTTTAGGCAGAATTTTCGAACTTTCTCTTTAATGGCAAATTCGCAGATTCAAAATTTCGAATTTACGATTTTTTTCTTGAAAAATCCGCAAGTTCTCGAGCACAAAGATTTTCTGAAGTTCGACAATCTCTAGTGGACATGCCCTTTAAGGGAAAAGATGCAACAAGCATAACTAAACCATACAACTCTATGAAAAATCTGTTATCATGGATTTTACAATCATTTTATGAGGCCTGCATATTTGGACTCGTTTTTTGACAGCATACCTGATGCAATTACAATATAATTTCTTTAAACAGATTTTATTCGAAAAAGATTTTTTTGGATGATTTATGTTTTACAGATGTTACTGATTTCAATGGATTATAGATTAAATATAGTTATATTTGTTTAATCTGAATGGAACATTACACGCCTGTGGCATGGGTTTACTTTAGATTTCCATGTCTTATCCAATGAAAGCTCCAACATTGCATCAGAATGTTCCGTTATGTTTGAGGTGTTTGAATACTAAATTTAGAAATGGTGTGGACATATGCATTAAGAAATTTTAATAAACACATTTTGCTAAAACACTTAACTATTCAGTAATCAATTAGAAGTCTTATTTACAAACCGCATTCCCTATGTTTTTTTTTATGAATTATTCACGTGAACTTCTTTTTATCTTACAAATATTGATTGCCTACATCTCTGTGCAATGAACCATGTTACCCAGGATACATGAAGTATAAAATAAAAGGGAAGCCATTTTGTGTTATGATTGTGTACAATGTCCAGAAGGGGAATTTTCCAATATAACAGGTAAATACTGGCCTCTTCAACTTCAATAAACAATAAATTAACCATCCTTACATTAGTATAGAAGCTGCTAATTAGAAATGTATGCTTCGTCTTGCAAACTTTTAGCTAAATATTTTCTAAATGTCAGGATATAAATAAGTTATACTATCATTGTTGAGTATCTAAGGCTGAGGCTGGTTTTTGTCATGCTGTTTTTGTTAAACGTGTGGCACTTTCAAAAATTGAGTTTGTGTTTTTTTACAATGACCCTATACTGAAATGCTAAAATATATACAGAGAAGAATTATTGGCCAGGGTATGCTTGCTCTGGGATGCTAGGCAGGCTGGATAGTAAACTGACTAAGAACTTTATAGCCAATATTGTGTGAAGAAGGTTTCTTCTTCAATTTGCCTTTTTTCTTAAACTTTAGCCAAGCTAAAATTGAGTCCATTCACAAAAATCAACCACCAAACATCTTAGCAAGGATTAATATGTGGCACTTGGCAGTGCTGGGTGCAAAAAAAGGAAAAAGATCTTTAAACTGTAGGAATAGACAAATTTCCCTAACAAACATATAACCACATCTTACTGAAGTTGCATAATTTCTTCTATGTTTGCATAAAGTAAACACATGTAGATGATAGGGTGCTTTGAAAGTGCTCAGTGCAGAATTAGGCCACCAATCTGTCACATTGTAGGAGCAACTGTAAAAGAAAGTCCTCCTCTCATATTTCCTCTGGTAAAATACTGTAAGTAAACATACTGTATGCTCTGTAACAGGCAATATGTTTTGGCACAGTAATGATACAATAATTATGTTCTATTTTTTGATGCCAAAGACTGTTTGAAATGCCTGAACACGGATTCAAACCAATAAGAACAGAACAGCAGATCCCAAAACCATAACTTACCTTTCTATACAGACACTCTGGGAGCAAGTTTAACTTCCATTGCCTTGATGCTTTTTCATTATACATCTGCAGTTCTGGAAATCTTTGTGAAAATTGGGACACTCCAATGGTGAAAGCCAATAACCAGAATCTCAGCTGTCTCCTCCTCATCTCTCTCATGTTGTGTTTCCTTCTGCACTTTCTTATTCATTGGACACCCAACAGATACTGTGTGTCTCCTCCGACAAGCAGCATTTGGGGTGTTTTTCACTATTTCTGTTCTTCTGTGTTGGCTAAAACTGTCACAGTTATTATTGCCTTCAATGCTACAAAGCTGGGAGCAAACTGACAAAGTATGTAGGAACCCAACTGTCCATCATACTAGTGACTGTATGTTCTTTAGGTGAGATGTGATCTCTGCAGTGTGGATGGCCTCATGTCCACCATTTCTGGATACTGATCACATTTTCAGAAAGGGACACCATTATTTTACTGGTAATGAAGGATCTATCACTTCTTTTTCTGTATTATTGGTTACATGGGAACATTATCTGTGTTAAGTTTCATTGTTGCATTTCTAGCCAAGGTTTCCCGACCGATTTAATGAAGCTAAAAACATCACATTCAGTATGTTGGTGTTCTGTAGTGTGTGGGGTATCATTTGTCCCAGCCTACCTGAGCAGTAAGGGGAGTAAAATTGGCTGCTGAGATATTCTCCATCTTATCATCCAGCTCTGGGTTACTGGGTTGTATATTCTTTCCAAAATGTTACGTTATATTGTTCAGACACCAAACTGAACACAAAAGAGACAGGTTTAAGGAATAATTAAAATCTAATTATTATTATTATTATTATTAAGAGTCAAATATCTCTATTTTCTGAAGGACCAACATGTTTCTTTATTGTACTTTATAACACTGTCTAATCATCACTCTGTATAAGCAAATCTGTGGTGAGTCTATCTGTAAATTTCCTAATCCACTGGCAACTATTTTACCTTGATTACCTTAATATTATCATTAAAAACAAGCGTTAGAGATGGACATATCCACCATATTTTGTTCCACAGCAATTTAACAAATTAGTTTCACAAATTGAAATTTTTATTTTAAACAAATTAAAAAGTCTATAGGAGTTAAAATTTTGAGATTAAAATGATTCAATTGTTAAAGGGTATGTCCACCCTTAAAACTAATTTTTGATATAGTACTCCCCTGGTCCCCCAGCCCAACTGCTTATTTTTAATTTTAGAAGTGCCCCAAACTTTTACTTACCTCCCCTCTTTCCTCCGCCTGCCGACCCCTCTGCTGGCGAGAAATGCAAGCAGAGGGGCGGGACCGGCAGTCGCGTCTGTGATTGCTGAGCGGCGCAGCCAATCACGGACACGTGCGCGGCCATTCATGTGCAGCGGAGGAACGAGTGGGAGGTAAGTAATATTGGGGTACTTTCTAAAGATAAAAATGAAGTGGTTGGGGCTGGAGGAACAGGGGGAATACTATATTAAAAGGGATTTATGCTAGGGGAAGGGAATCCGGAGAGGGAGGTAGAGGGAGGAGAGGGAGGGGAGGGAGGGGGGAGAAGGGCTGCAGTACGCATGCCAAACTTCTCCCGGAGGATAGGTATGGACTCTGCTAGCCTCCTGGTGGGCAGTTTTGGGACTTTGGGGGGGGACTACATTTCCTCCGCTGCACTGAATGGCCGGCAGCCGTGTCCGTGATTGGCTGCCGCTCAGCCAATCACAGACGCGACTGCCGGTCCCGCCCCTCTGCTTGCATTTTCTCGCAAGCAGAGGGTCGGCAGGCGGAGGAAAGAGGGGAGGTAAGTAAAAGTTTGGGGCACTTTCTAAAATTAAAAATAAAGCAGTTGGGGCTGGGGGACCAGGGGGAGTACTATATCAAAAATTAGTTTTAAGGGTGGACATACCCTTTAACAATTGAATCATTTTAATCTCAAAATTTTAACTCCTATAGACTTTTTAATTTGTTTAAAATAAAAATTTCAATTTTGTGAAACTAATTTTGTTAAATTGCTGGTGGAACAAAATATGGTGGATATGTCCATCTCTAACGCTTGTTTTTAATGATAATATTAAGGTATTATCAAGGTAAAATAGTTGCCAGTGGATTAGGAAATTTACAGGATAGACTCACCACAGATTTGCTTATACAGAGTGATGATTAGACAGTGTTATAAAGTACAATAAAGCAAACATGTTGGTCCTTCAGAAAATAGAGATAGTTGACTCTTAATAAAATAATAATAATAATAATAATAATATTAGATTTTAATTATTCCTTAAACCTGTCTCTCTTTGTGTTCAGTTTGGGTCTGAACATATAACGTAACATTTTGGAAAGAAATATACAACCCAGTAACCCAGAGCTGGATATAAATGGAGAATATCTCAGCAGCCACCATTTTACTCCCCTTACTGCTCAGGTAGGCTGGGACAAAATGATACCCCACACACTACAGAACACCAACATACTGAATGTGATGTTTTTAGCTTCATTAAATCGGTCAGGAAATCCTTGGCTAGAAATGCAACAATGAAACTTAACACGATATGTTCCCATGTAACCATAATAACGAAAAAGAAAGTGATAGATCCTTCATTACACAGTAAAATAATGGTGTCCCTTTCTGAAATGGATCAGTATCCAGAAATGGTGGACATGAGGCCATCCACACTGCAGAGATCACCATCTCACCTAAAGAACATACATCACTAGTATGATGGACAGTTGGGTTCCTACATACTTTGTCAGTTTGCTCCCAGGCTTTGTAGCATTGAAGGCAATAATAACTGTGACAGTTTTAGCCAACACAAGAAAGAACGAATAGTGAAAAACACCCCAAATGCTGCTTGTCGGAGAGACAACAGTATCTGTTGGGTGTCCAATGAATAAGAAAGTGCAGAGGAAACACACACATGAGAGAGATGAGGAGGAGACAGCTGAGATCTGGGTAGTGGCTTTCACCATTGGAGTGTCCCAATGTTTCACAAAGATTTCCAGAACTGCAGATGTTATAATGAAAAGCATCAAGGCAATGGAAGTTAAACTTGCTCCCAGAGTGTCTGTATATGAAAGGTAAGTTATGGTTTTTGGGATACATGCTGTTCTGTTCTTATTGGTTGAATCCTGTTCAGGACATTTCAAACAGTCTTTGGCATCTAAAAAATAGAACAATAATTATTGTATCATTACTGTGCCAAAACATATTTGCCTGTTACAGAGCATACAGTATGTTTACTTACAGTATTTTACCAGAGGAAATATGAGAGGAGGACTTTCTTTTACAGTCTGCTCCTACAATGTTGACAGATTTGGTGGCCTAATTCTGCACTGAGCACTTTCAAAGCACCCTATCATCTACATGTGTTTACTTTATGCAAACATAGAAGAAAATTGTGCAACTTCAGTAAGAATGTGGCTTATATGTTTGTTAGGGAAATTCTGTCTATTCCTACAGTTTTAAAGATCTTTTTCCTTTTTCTGCACCCAGCACTGCCAAAGTGCCACATATTAATCCCTTGCTAAAGATGTTTGGTGGTTGATTTTTGTGAATAGGACTCAATTTTATCTTGGCTAAAGTTTACTCTAAAGAAAAAAGGCAAATTTGAAGAAGCAAACCTTCTTCATCCTACAATATTGGCTATTAAAGTTCTTAGTCAGTTTACTATCCAGCCTGCCTAGCATCCCAGAGCAAGCATACCCTGGCCAATAATTCTTCTCTGTATATATTTTAGCATTTCAGTATAGGGTCATTGTAAAAAAACACAAACTCAATTTTTGAAAGTGCACACGTTTAACAAAAACAGCATGACAAAAACCAGCCTCAGCCTTAGATACTCAACAATGATAGTATAACTTATTGTATACTCCTGACATTTAGAAAAATATTTAGCTAAAATGTTTGCAAGCCGAAGCATACATTTCTAATTAGCAGCTTCTATACTAATGTAAGGATGGTTAATTTATTGTTTATTGAAGTTGACAGAGACCAGTATTTACCTGTTATATTGGAAAATTCCCCTTCTGGACATTGTACACAATCATAACAACAAAATGGCTTCCCTTTTATTTTATACTTCATGTATCCTGGGTAACATGGTTCATTGCACAGAGATGTAGGCATCAATATTTGTAAGATAAAGAAGAAGTTCACGTGAAATTAAATTCATAAAAAAAAAAACATAGGGAATGACGGTCTTGTAAATAAGACTTCTAAATTGATTACTGAATAGTTAAGTGTTTTAGCAAAATGTGTTTATTAAAATTTCTTAATGCATATGTCCACACCATTTCTAAATTTAGTATTCAAACACCTCAAACATAACGGAACATTCTGATGCAATGTATGGAGCTTTCATTGGATAAGACATGGAAATCTAAAGTAAACCCATGCCACAGGCTTGTAATGTTCCATTCAGATTAAACAAATATAACTATATTTAATCTATAATCCATTGAAAATCAGTAACATCTGTAAAACATAAATCATCCAAAAAAATCTTTATGCAGAATAAAATCTGTTTAAAGAAATTATATTGTATATTGCATCAGGTATGCTGTCAAAAAACGAGTCCAAATATGCAGGCCTCATAAAATGATTGTAAAATCCATGATAACAGATTTTTCATAGAGTTGTATGGGTTTAGTTAGTGCTTGTTGCATCTTTCCCTTAAAGGGCATGTCCACTAGAGATTGTCGAACTTCAGAAAATCTGTTGTGCTCGAGAACTTGCGGATTTTTCAGGAAAAAAAATCGTAAATTCGAAATTTTGAATCTGCGAATTTTGCCATTAAAGAGAAAGTTCGAAAATTTCTGCCTAAAATAAGGGTTTAAATATCAGTTGTTAATTACTGTAACTGGCTCTGGGAAATGGTCTGAGGAACACGTCCCAGTGAGAAGAACACTGTGCTCTAATTCCGGTTTCCATGGGCGGAAAGTCCCATGGCCTGATGTTCGCGGGTCCTGTAGCTCAACCCAGGACCCCCTCCCAGGTCCTTAGAAGGATCATTGTAGCCCTTACAAGGGCTCCCTTTGGGGCTTAAGGGGTCCACATCTTGAACCGGGACCCCCTCCCCGTGAATTAAAGGTCCCCTTGTGGCCCTTAGAAGGACCCTTGTGGCACTGACAAGTGCCCATTGGAGCTTAAAGGGTCCCGTAGCTTGAACCGGGACCCCCCTCCCAGCACTCCCTGGCGGAACTGATAAGTGCCTTTGTTGGGGGTCCTGCAGCTCGAAACCAGGACTCCCATTGGCTTTTAGAAGAGCCCTTGTGGGGCATGTCTTATTTATTCTGAGCCGGTGACACCAGAAATGGATAATTGTACACCCATGCATGTAGCATACCATTTGATTCAGTACATTGAGTAGATTGATATTTAATGTTTTTTTATAATTGTTATAGCAGTTTAGGTATGATTTTCTTTGAGTTATATTTTACTTTTTTCAAAACATTTGCTAAAGGCATGACATTCCATGAAGGACTGCATCCAGAATCCAGCTCCTATTTATGAAAGAATGACACCATTTGGTAGCTGAAGATGTGTACATTCCAAAAAGATATAGTTTGTGTGGGTATTTTTGATATTGGGGTTATTTACTTTTCAAAACCGAAACCAGTTCCAAATGTATAGATGAATGAAATTGTAGGTTTAATTGTCTTTATGCATTGGTTCTCTTCAGGGCTAGTTGGTAGTCATGTCTCGGTGTGTATCCATGCATATAGCATACTGTTTGATTCAGAACATTTGGGAGATTGATATTTAGGAAATTTTTTAGTTGTCTTGGGAATTTAGGTTTGATTTGCTTCCAGAATTCTACTTGTATGTGTGACAAAATGGCAATTTTTGGTAGTTAACGGTATGTACTTTCCAAAAAGATATATTTTGTTGGGATTAGACATGGACTAGAACTCGAACTCAAACCCAAGTTTGAGTCGAACTTAACAAGTCCGAACGGACTTGGACTTCTCGAACCATCCCAGACCTGGATTTCTCGGACTTTCGAACTTTCCGGACTTTCAATAATTATCGAATGTTTGTAATGGCAGTTTTGAGAATTATTGAATTTACGAGCCGTTCGCTAACCCTTGAATGTATCATTTGATTTCAGAAACCCTCAAATTTATGGTTCTATTTTTGGTAACCCTTAAAAGTATCATTCGGTATCCCTCGAATTGGCCATAACCCTCGAATGTAGCTTGCGCAAAACCTGAAAATCGCCCGCTCGTGTTCAAGAAGTTTTTTAACAAGTTTTGGTTATAGTGACATGTTCCCCGGACCATTTCCCAGGTGCCACAGCCATTTACAGTAAGTTACCATTGTTAGTTTAGCTGTCAATCATCCAGACTTTTCAAACTATCACTCCCCCATTGACTTTAATGGGTCCAAATTTACTGAAATTCGAAAGTTCGAAAACGGAACAAACTTTATGAAGTTTGGCCATTTCTAGTTGGGATATTTTGAGAAATTTTGAAAGCTGTTAAAGTTGGTGTAATTTCCCATATGCATTGGTACTATTCAGGGCTAGTTGCTGGCCATGTCTCAGTGTATACCCACACATGTGGCATACCACATGTTTGATTTAGGACATGTGGGAGATCAATATTTAGTGGCCATTTTTATTTCTACTAGGAATTTCAAAGTTGGAATTTTCTGTGTTGCACGTTTTGGAGATTTTGGTAAAAAATGTATTCTGCAAAGATGTCACATCATCTTTCATTATCAAGATGTCACATCATCTTTTATCATCAAGATGTCACATCATATTTCATCATCAGGATGACACATCATCTTTCATCTTCAAGATGTCACATGATCTTTCATCATCAAGATTCTACATCATCATCTTTCATCATCAGGATGTCACACCATCATTCATTATCAAGATGCCACATAATCATCTTTCATCATTGAGATGCTACATCATGATATTTCATCATCAGGTTGTCTCATCATTATCTTTCATCATCAAGATGTCACATCACCATCTTTCCTTTTCTTAATGCAATTTCATGAATTATTTAATGCCTTGTTAAAATGATTCTGGCCATAGGTGCATGCCCCCCTTTCAATACCCCAGCTACATTCATAGACTTTATTTGGTTTCACTGCATATTTTCAGCAAGTTTTGTCTCAAAAGGGAAAAATCTCTCCTATGACTAGTGACATGTTGGCTTTATTTTTCAAAATTCAGTAGGTTTAATAAGTTGTTCTTATACTGTACATGTAAAGATCATGAACCACAATTAAAGGGAATGTCCACCCTTAAAACAAAAAAAAATGGTCAGTTATCTACCTGCTACATCAACTGCTGTTTTCACCAGTTTATTATATGCATTTATAGCCAGATATTTAATGAAAAGCTCTTTTCTGTTCTGGAAAATATATCTGTCTGCTCAATTATCTTTTTAGAAACTTGAGAATGTGCAGAGGACGTAGAAGGGGAATCAGCAGTCAATCTAGGCCATTGTTTCTTATTTTTGCAGATTCTATCAAGTGTAAATGTGTGCCTCTGGATGGAAAAAAGCTGATCTAATTCCAATATTCAAAAAGGGTAGTCGTTCACACTTGGTAATTACAGACCTGTAAGTTTAACTTCAGTGGTGAGGAAGATACTGGATAGTTTGATAAAGGAACATATTCTAGAGTATGTTTCAAGGACTGACATTATAAGTAGTAACCAGCATGGATTTAGGAGGAATAGATCTTGTCAAACTAACTTGCTTGGCTTTTATGAGGAAGTAAGTAGAAATTTAGACTCTGGCATAGCAGTAGATGTAGTATACTTGGATTTTGCGAAGGCTTTTGATACAGTCCCCCATAGGAGAATAATGTGAAAGCTAAGGTCTGTTGGGCTGGGGTGGATCATTAGTACATGTATAGAAGATTGGTTGATGGATAAGATACAGAGAGTAGTTGTTACCAATATGGACTAAGTTTATAAGTGGGGTGCCACAGGGTTCTGTGTTGGGACTGCTTCTATTTTATACATTTATTAATGACTTGGAAGTCACTATTGTCAGCAAAGTTTCTGTTTTTGCTGATGACACAAAACTTTGTTGACCATTAAAAGCATCAGAGGATGTGCAATCATTTCAGGGGGATCTAGATAGATTGTCACATTGGGCTGCTAAGTTGCAGATTAAATTCAATGTTGATAAATGTAAGGTGATGCATTTTCTACTTAAAAATTATTTTCTACTTATACTATAAATGGCTCTGTGTTGAGTGAATCCCTGTTGTAAAAGGATCTTGGAGTTTTGGTGCATAACAAACTTAAAGGTAGCAAGCAGTGCCAGACGGCAACAGCCAGAGCCAGCAGGGTATTGAGAGGTATGGATTCAAGGGAGGAAAATGTTATTCTCCTTCTTTACAAAGCATTGGTAAGGCGTCATTTGGAATATGCAGTGCAATTTTGGAATCCTGTGTACAAAAAGGACATCTTGGAAATGGAAAGGGTTCAGGGAAGGGCAACTAAAATAATACAGGGGATGGGGAGCTTGAGTATAAAGATAGACTGGAAAAGTTACAATTAAACACACTAGAGAAAATGTGCTTGCGTGGGGATATGATTACTGTGTATAAATCCATTAACGGGCCATACAATAAACTATCTGGGGCATTGTTCACCAATAGAACATGTCAGAAGACACGTGGCCATCCCTTAAGATTTGAAGAAAACAAGCTCGGAAAGGGTTTTTCACTGTGAGAACGGTAAAGCTATGGAACTGTCTGTCACTGGAAGTTTTGATGGCAGGTTCATTGGCCAGTTTTAAAAGAAAGCTGGATGAGTTTCTGCAAACAAGGAATGTTACAAGTTAGTGGTATTGATATATAAAGTAGAGTAGATCCAGGGAAATTTCCGATTGCCACTTGGAGTCAGGAAGGAACTTCTTTCCCATTCATAATTTTGGTGGATTCCTTCCTCTGAATCAATAGTTAGAATTGTGAGTATTTGAACTGGATGGACGTTTGTCTTTATATACTATACTATACCATACTATTTTAATCATTGGGTGCCTGCTTGAAGGGAGGAGCCCGCTTGTTCTACCAGAATGGAGGGAATTATTATCCTTAAATATTTGGTTAATTATAGGTATAATAATGTGCTGAATAAATCAGTTGGGGTTGGGGCATGTATCAGACATGTAACCAGTGTGCAACAAGGTAGAGTGATGGTGGGCGGGACACTCCCCTCTCCAAGTGCAGGAGTGAGCATTGAAATGGGAGGTTACCAGAGAACTGAGTGAGCATTGAAATGGGCTTACCTCCATCTTTGTAACATGTTTTTAAAAAATATGGAATAAAAGTGAAGTTTTGTTTAAGTTTGAATAGTCCGGCTTCATATTGACGTCCACGGAGAAGGCAGTATCCGTAATTACTTTTATTCATGTAACCAGTGTGGACATGCCCTTTTAATAAAACATTACTTACAATACATTTTTTAGCAACTATTTATTATAGCTTTCAGTTACACAAATTGATTCTATTTGGAGATACATTATCTCTTACTGTGTTGAAGTGCGGAGCCCACAAATCCTCACTGCTGTTAATATATAAATGACTCTCATTGTTCGATGAACTAATATTCCCAATCTTTCTCAAGACCTGAAGACGTTTCAGGAAAATCCACTTCACAATATCAAAGTTCAGTGGTGGTTCTTTATATTCATTGAGGACGATGTTGTGTCCGTAAGAAGTTGTAAAATTCACTCTGGGAATATAGGAATTCAACTAAAAAAGAGATTTAACATGAACATTAAAATGGATATTAGAACACATTAGATTTTGTAGAAAGTGCTTCTAGACATCTAATGTAATGTTTCTGCATAAAAAACTGTGTTGATTAATTAAAAATATATTTTGCTTTGTATAATATGTATAAAGTCCGATAAATGCTTTCTTTTATGTAAATAATAAAACACTAAAAATATTTTTAGTGTTCAACAGAAATGTAATGTGGGTTCGAATAGAACCCAGTTTCGAAGTCCAGACCAAACTTTCGTAACTCCCGAATTTCACGGAACCCGGATTTTTTGAACCTTTGATTATTATCGAAAGTGGACTATCATCGAAAATCGAAAGTAGACAATTTTCAAAAATTGAACTTTCAGAAAATTTCAAAAATTCGAAAACGGAACAAAACTCAACAGTTTTGAACATCTCTAGTGTTCAATAGATTTTTAGTCATTTTTCCATTGCAAGTAACATTAAACATAAAACATTTTAACTTTTTGACTCCACTGTGGCAGATTAGTAGTCAAAAATTGAAAGCTTATATTTGGTTACGGTACCTTTAATTTTGTTCCCATTTCTATTGTTTTATATAACAAGACTCATACAGGTTTTTAATAAAAACTCCTTGTGTAACCTTGGTTATATGTATCACATTTAGGATTTAAAAGGTGGAGCTAACCTTTTTTTATTACAATCTGTAAATAAGTTTCTTCATTGGGCACTTAAAAACTGAGATATCTTCAAACGTCCAGTAAATATTAACCTGACATAATTAGATTAGCTGTATTTCAGCCTATATATTCTATTTCTTGACATCTTAAATAGATCTTGTTATATTGTTAACCTTTCACAATCACTCCACGAAACTACATTTCTGATCTTCCTTATCTCGCTAAAACTGTGACAACCAGGGAGGGGACCCCATTTTGTTCTCAGTTAAAGCCTGAGGGCAGGTATAGACTATTCCATATTATTTGCCAATCTCAGTTGGCATTATCAATTTGTTAAAATTGTCACTTGTCCCAGTAATGATACCTAGTATTATCCAGTTATATCACTGTGTCTCTGGCCACTCTAATATTGGCCATGTATGTAAGTGTAGTTATTGAATCTAGATCATGACCTTTAGTAAGGTCATGTAAAATGATTAGGGAAGTGTTGGGTCCCCTCTCTAGCTATCAGTCTCAGCTAATATTGTAACCCATACATAACAAAATAAAAATCGTTAACTCTTGATATAGTTTGAGGGATTGACAAATTCTGGGTTCTCCAATTTGCCCCTAGCTGCCAGCATTAGGTATTGCACCCGTTTGTTTTCATAAGAGCTTAATTGCTGGGTTCCCGAGAATGTAAATATTTTTAGATGGAACCTGAGCAATGGGAGCTTGTGGAGTTAATTGTTAACAATCTGAATAGAAGACAGATGGGGAGATTCAAGTCGCGCTAACCAATCGTAAACCGTAAACCTAAAACAGCGCTGCAGCCACCCGGCGCCACCTTGTAAATGTGCCTAAGAATGTTTTTTAAGATTAATTAAATAGAGTTATTACAAAAAAATTAGTTTTTTTTATATAAAAAGGACCAGATTTCTTACAATACAATATTTGAGTTAGTTACGTATAGATGTAAATGATGCGCCTTGTCTAGTCCTTTTGATACAGGTTTCTCACACAGAAGGACTTGCTACTAATAAGGATATTTATTAATGAACAAAAAGTGTCACCATACACTTTCCAATCCATTTCCATTATCTACTGAATATTAATTATGTCCGATCCAATAAAAACATACCAATGCAAAAATAGTAAGTTATACAAGGGTCATGGACAGTGTCCGATGCATGTCAGGTGGATCAACCACCCTTAATCATATACTCACAAACAAACATGCTTCCTCCATTTTTAACAGCAATCATCAATCATTAAAGGGCAACTGTGGTCTCAAAACAAGTCAGGGTTAAATGAAAGCCTGCAGTATATCCTTTATAATGAGCCGACAATCACATCTCTGGCTGGAGCATGTGAGACATTACATTGGGGTGAATGTTCAAGAGGCAGGGATTCCAAGCAGTAGAATGTTACAGTAGTCAAGATGGGAGATTATAAGGGCATGGGTGAGCATTTTAATAGTGGAGAAAGAGAGAAAAGGGCGGATCTTGGCAATTTCATTGTTAATGGGATGATGAAAGGAAAGAGAGGAGTCAAAGATCACTCCAAGGCAGTGTACAGATTCAACTGGATTAATGACCATATTATCAATAGAGAGGAAGAATGGTGGACTAGGTCCCAGTTTAGGGGAGGGGGGAATGATTAATTATGTTTTGGATAGATTGAGTTTAAGGCGGCAGTGTGCCATCCAGGAAGAGATAGAGAGGAGACATTTAGAGATTTGGGATTGAACTTCAGGGATTGGCGAGGGGGCGGACAAGTAAATTTGGGTATCATCAGCACATAAGTGATACTTAAGAACTTATTATTTTTCCCAGAGATATAGTGTAGAGGGAGAACAGAAAGGGTCTTAAAACCGAGCCCTGAGAGACCCCCAACTTAAGCAGAACAGAAGAGGAGAGTAATACATTGTATTGTAGTTCTGGATGGTACAGGGACACTATATAATATTGAGAATTACTGGTATTACTGGACTTCTAAGTTTTTGGCACCTCAAGGACCTGACTATTGCTCGACAAACCAAACTTTAAACCTCTGCTTCAACTTTGATTGTCTATCATTTCTAAATTCTTTAGCCCTCAGTCTTGACTGTGGACCTGTAATTTTTTACCTTTTTTGTGTTAATTCAACAACATTGTTAGCAAATCAATTGAGAGTTGTATACAAACAGTACATATAATAAGTACATCAACCACATGTGTTTAAGGAAATGTGTGGAAGCATGTTATCTTCAATATTCACATTATTTATTATTTAAACTTGCAGAGGATTACCAGCTTTTTACTGGCATCATTTGGACACTCCTCACACAACCTCCTCTTACTTCCCCGATAGTCACCACCAACTTTTCTCCACATCAGGCTTGCCACCTCTACCATGGACATCACATACCAGAAAAAAACTCCACAACCACCCAGTACTAATACCCACCTCCACATTCCACACAAGCCAGCAAACCTCCTCACCCTCATCAATGACTGCGAATAGCAGACATGGGGAAGTGTTAAGGCATACCCACATAAATTCCCAGTTAATGTTTCCCCTTACTGACACCTGGACACAGTCAAAACAACAAGATGGCTTCCCTTCTATTTAGGACGATCCTGGTATCCCCTGCGGCCACACGGCTCATTGCACAGCGGATGTCGGCATCAAACATTTGAAAAAAAGAAAGGAGAAATTAGAGTGTAGCAAACAGAAATGAACATTCTATTACGCCGACTAACTGAAATTAGTTTTTAAAGAATGCAACATTTATGGAGCATGTGCAAATATTATGGATGGGGCTGACAAACATTAATCAGCTGAAGGATCCGCAATGGATCCCGTTTAAAGGGCCGCAAGTCGAATTCTGTTAGAGCCAAATGGGTTGTCTTTGTTTGAGCTGTAGGGATCCCTGAGCCCCCAAAAAGGCTCGTATAAAGGGTCCTGATAGAGGCAGGGCGGGCCCCTGCCTTGTGAGGCATCACAACATGATTGACTGCTGCCTATCCATGCGCCTCATCTCACATGCTCAAGATGTTAAATTATCAGTAATTCCAAATATTATATAGTATTCCCCGTTACCAACAGAACTTACGATATTGAGTAATACTAGTAAGTGTCTCAATAAGTATTAAGTATCCTATACCAACAGGACAAAAAGTATATGTATATACCAGAAATTCTCAATATTATATAGGATCCAGGTACCAACCAGAATAACTGTATATTATTAATACCAGTAATCTCAATATTTATAGTATCCTGTAACAAACCAGATCTACAGTATATGTATTAATACCAGAATATCAATATGTACATAGTATCCTTGTAACCAACCAGAAAACTACAGTGATATGATTAATACCCAAGTAATTTCAATTATATAAGATCCCTTGTACAAACCATATCATATAGTATCCCTCGTACCAACCAGACTACAGTATATGTATTTAATAACCAGTAATTCTCAAAGTTCTATAAGTATCCCGTACCACCAGAACTTAACAGGAATGATTAATACCAGTAATTCTCAACTTTATATTAGTATCCCATACACAACCAGATCTACAAATATGGTTATAATACCAGTTAATTCTCAATAATTTCTATAGTATCCGCATACCAACCAGACTCACAGTATATTATTAATATTCAGTAATTCTCAATATTATATAGTATCCTGTACCAACCAGAACTACAGTCATATGTATTATACCAGTAATTCTTCAATTTATAACATATCCTGCTACCAACCAAAACTACAGGTATATTGTATTAAACACCAGTAATTCTCAGATATATTAGGATCCCCGTACCAACCGAACTACAGTATAGTATTAATACTTCAGTAATTCTCAATATGATATATAGATTCCCGTGTACCAACCAGAAACTACAGTATATGTGTTTAATACCAGTAATTCTCAATATTATTAATATCCCGTATCAAACCAGGAACTACAGTATATGTATTAATTACCAGTAATCTCCTCAACTATTATATAGGATCCACCGTACCAACCAGAAAACTACAGATATGGATTAATAAACCCGTAATTCTCAATTATTATATAGTGTCCCCGTACCAACAGCAGGATTACAGTATATGTATTAATACAGTATCTCAATATTATATAGCTATCCCTGCTACCAAACCACAACTACAGTATATGTGTAATACCGTAGTAATTCATCAAATGATATTAATATCCCGTATTCAACCAGAAACACTACAGTATATGTATTAATACAGTAATTCTCAATAATTATATAGTATCCCCGTACAACCAGAACTTACAGTATATCGTAAGTACAGTAATTCTCAATATATATAGTGTCCCCTACCAACCAGATTACAGTATATGTACTAATACCAGTAATTCTCAAATATTATTAGTATCCCGTACCAAACCAGAATACAGTAGATGTATTAATACCAGCTAATTTCTCAATATTATATAGGCACCTGTAACAAACCCAGAAACTGCAATATAGGTATTAATACCAGTAATTTACTATTATATAGTATCCCTGTACCAAAACAATGAAAAACTAACAGTATATGTATTAATACCAGTAATTCTCAATATAGACGTATCCCGTATTCAACCAGACACTTACAGCTATATGTATTAATACCAGTAATCTCAATATTATATAGATATCCCTAGATACCAAACCAGAACTACAGTATATGTTAATACCAGAATCTCAATATATCATAATATCCGCGTTACAACCAGACTACGCGTTATGTATTAATATTCCAGTAATTCTCAATATATTATATGAGTATCCCGTACCAAACCGAATACATGTATAGTATGTAATCACAGTAATTCTCAATAGTATATAGGGTTCCCCATACCAAACCCCAAACTCCAGTATAGTATTAATACCAGTGAATTCTCAAATAATATAGTATTCCCCGTTACAACACAGAAAACTACAGTAATGTATTAATACAGTTAAATTCATCCAATATTATAATAAGTATCCCGTACCACCAGAACTACAGTATATGTATAATACCAGTAATCTATCAATATTATAGTAGTGTCCCCGTTACCAAACCAGATCTACAGTATAGTTACTAATACCAGTAAATTCTCATATTATGATAGATCCCGTTTACAACCCGAACTACAGTATATGTATTAATACCAGTAATTCTCAATATTATATAGTATCCCTGTACCAACCAGAACTGCAAATATGTATTAATACCAGTAATTCTCAATATTATATAGTATCCCTGTACCAACCATAACTACAGTATAGGTATTAATACCAGTAATTTCAATATTATATAGTATCCCGTACCAACCAGAAATTACAGTATATGTATTAATACCAGTAATTCTCAATATTATTTAGTATCCCTGTACAACCAGAACTACAGTATATGTATTAATACCAGTAATTTCATATATTAATATAATCCCTGTACCACCAGAAAATACGGTATATGTATTAATACCAGTAAGTTTCAATATTATATAGTATCCCGTACCAACCAGAAACTAAGTATATGTATTAATACCAGTAATTTCAATAGTAATAGTGTCCCACATACAACCACAAACTACAGTATATGTATTAATACCAGTAATTCTCAATATTATATAGTATCCCCGTACCAACCAGAAACTACAGTATATGTATTAATACCAGTAATTCTCAATATTATATAGTATCCTGTACCCAACCAGAAACTACAATATATAGTATTAATACAGTAATTCTCAATATTATATAGATCCCTGACCAAAATAACTACAGTATGTATTAATACCAGTAATTCTCAATATTATATTAGTATCCCTGTACCAACTAGAACTACAGTATATGTTTAATACCAGTAATTCTCAAGATTATATAGGATCCCTGTACCAATCAGAACTACAGTATATGTATTAATACCAGTAAATTCTCAATATTATATTAGTATCCCTGGTACCAACCAGAACATACAGTATATGTATTAATACCAGTAATTATCAATATTATATAGTTACGTACCAACCAGAACTACCGTATATTGTATTTAATCCAGTAATTTATCATCATATATTTTAGTATCCCCGTACCAACCAAGAACTTACAGTATATGTTATTAATACCAGTAATTCTCATATATACTAGTTATTCCTGTACCAACCATTAAACTACAGTATATGTATTAATATGTATTAATACCCAGTAATTATCAATATTTTAGTTTTAGAAATTGTCTAGCCCACTTTTAAAGCTATTCAATGAACTTGCCATTACCACAATCTGATGGATGACAGCAGATACAAGACAATACTTGCTGGCGCTCTAGCCGTTGCTACCTGGCATTGTTGCTACAGTTAAGTCTGTTATCTACCAGAACAACCAAATTCCTTTTTATTAGAGGGTAGTAAAGATGCCTAACTGAACTATGTACAGAGATACCCCCAGACCATTGGAAGTGGCAATTTGTACAAATGTAATTTGATAGAATTTTTTTATTTTAAACCAAAATTTTGATCTTAACATTAAAGGGCATTGTCCACCCCCAAAAAACTATAATCCCCCCAGCTTACTGGCCCCATCATGTAGTGAAGTGTAAGGTTAATTCATTACTCACATCCGAGCTCATATGCGTTCTCTGTAGGTCCCTCCCCCCCCAAAGTCCAAAAAACTGCCCCAACCAGGGAGGCTAGCAGAGTCCATACCTATCCTCCGGGAGAAGTTTGGCATGCGTACTGCAGCCCTTTCCCCCCTTACTCCCCCTCCCTCTTCCCTCTACCTCCTCTCCGGATATCCCTTCCCCTAAGCATAAATCCCTTTGTTAATATAGTATTCCCCTGTTCCTCCAGCCCCAACCACTTTCTTTTATCTTTTCAGAAAGTACCCCCGAATATTACTACCTCCACTCTTTCTCCGCTGACAATGAAATGGACGCAGCAGTGTCCGTGATTGCGGCTTGCCGATCAGCCAATCAAGACGCGACAGCGTCCCAGGCCCCTCTGCTTGCATTTTCTCGGCAAGCAGAGGGTCGGCAGGCGGAGGAAAGAGGGGAGGTAAGTAGTAAAAGGTTGGGGCACTTTCTAAAATTAAAAATAAAAGCAGTTGCGGTGGGGGACCAGGGGGAGTTACTATATCAAAAATTAGTTTTAAGGGTAGGACATACCCTTTAACAATGGAATCATTTTAATCTCAAATTTTAACTTCTATAGATTTAATTTGTTTAAAATCATATAAATTTAATTGTTTTTTTTTTTTTTTTTTTTTGTTTAAATTGGCCTGGTGAACACAACAAAATATGGGGGATATGTCCATTCTCTACCGCTGTTTTAATGATAATATAAGGTATTATCAAGGTAAAATAGTTGCCAGTGATTAGGAAATTTACAGGAAGACTCACCACAGATTTGCTTATTACAGAGTGATGATTAGACAGTGTTATAAGTACAATAAGCAAACATGTTGGTCCTTAGAAAAATAGAGATAATTTGACTCTTATAATCTAATAATAATAATAATTAGGATTTTAATTATTCCTTAAAACAAACCTGTCTCTTTTGTGTTCAGTTGGTGTCTGAAAAACAATTTAACGTAACATTTTGGAAAGAATATACAAACCAGTAACCCAGAGCGATGATGATAAGATGGAGAATATCTCAGCAGGCCACCATTTTTACTCCCCTTACTGCTCAGGTAGGCTGGGACAAATGATATCACCACACTACAGAACACCAACATAGTGAATGTGATGTTTTTAGCTTCATTAAATCGGTCAGGGAAATCCTTGGCTAGAAATGCCAACAATGAAACTTAACACAGATAATGTTCCCATGTAACCAAGAATACAGAAAAAGAAAGTGATAGATCCTTCATTACACAGTAAAATAATGGTGTCCCTTTCTGAACAATGGCAGATCAGTATCCAGAAATGGTGGGCATGAGACCATCCCACACTGCAGAGATCATCATCTCACCCTAAAGAACATACAGTCATAGTATGATGGACAGTTCGGGTTCCTACATACTGTCAGTTTGCTCCCAGGCTTTGTAGCATTGAAGGGCAATAATAACTGTGACAGTTTTAACCACACGAAGATAACAGAAATAGTGAAAAAAACCCCAAATGCTGCTTGTCCGAGGAGACAACATGTATAATGTTGGGTGTCCAATGGAATAAGAAAGTGAGAGGAAACACACATGAGAGAGATGAGAGGAGACAGCTGAGATTCTGGTTATTGGCTTTCACCATTGGAGTGTCCCAATGTTTCACAAAGAATTTCCAGAAATGCAGATGTTATAATGAAAAGCCATCAAGGCAATGGAAGTTAAACTTGCTCCCAGAGTGTCTGGGTCATGAAAGGTAAGTTATGGTTTTGGGATGCGATGCTGTTCTGTTCTAGATGGTTGAATCCGGTTCAGGACATTTCAAACAGTCTTTGGCATCTAAAAAATAGAACAATAATATTGTATCATTACTGTGCCAAAACATATTTGCACTGTTACAGAGCATACAGTATGTTTACTTACAGTATTTTACCAGAGGAAATATGAGAGGAGGATTCTTTTACAGTATGCTCCTACAATGTGACAAGATTGGTGGCACTAATTCTGCACTGAGCACTTTTCAAAGCACCCTATCATCTACATGTGTTTACTTTATGCAAACATAGAAGAAATTATGCACTTCAGTAAGAATGTGGCTTTATGTTTGTTAGGGAAAATTTTGTCTATTCCTACAGTTTTAAAGATCTTTTTCCTTTTTTGCACCCAGCACTGCCAAAGTGCCACATATTAATCCTTGCTAAAGATGTTTGGTGTGATTTTTGTGAATTAGGGACTCAATTTTATCTTGCGCTAAGTGTTCTCTAAAGAAAAAAAGGCAAATTTGAAGAAGACAACCTTCTTCATCTACAATAATTGGCTATAAAGTTCTTAGTCAGTTTACTATCCAGCCTTGCCTAGAATCCCAGAGCAAGCATACCCTGGCCAATAATTCTTCTCTGTATATATTTTAGCATTTCAGTATAGGGTCATTGTAAAAAAACACACAACTCAATTTTGAAAGTGCACACGTTTAACAAAAAACAGCATGACAAAAACCAGCGCTCAGCCTTAGATACTCAACCAATGATAGTTATAACTATTGTATACTCCTGACAATTTAGAAAAATATTTAGCTAAAATGTTTGCAAGCGAAGCATACATTTCTAATTAGCAGCTTCACTTATACTAAGTAAGGATGGTTAATTTATTGTTTATTGAAGTTGACAGAGCACCAGTATTTACCTGTATATTGGAAAAATTCCCCTTCTGGACATTGTACACAATAATAACAACAAAATGGCTTCCCTTTATTTTATACTTCATGTATCCTGGGTGTAACATGCGTTCATTGCACACGGAGATGTAGGCATCAATATTTGTAAGATAAAGAAGAAGTTCACGTGAAATTTAAATTCATAAAAAAAAAAACATAGGGAATGACGGTCTTGTAAATAAGACTTCTAAATTGATTACTGAATAGTTAAGGTTTTAGCAAAATGTGTTTATTAAAATTCTTATGCATATGTCCACACCATTTCTAAATTAGTATTCAAAACACCTCAAAACAACGGAACATTCTGATGCAATGTATGGAGCTTTCATTGGATAAGACATGGAAAATCCTAAAAGTAAACCCATGCCACAGGCTGTGTAATGTTCCATTCAGATAAACAAATATAAACTATATTTCATCATAATATCCATTGAAATCAGTAAACATCTGTAAAACATAAAATCATCCAAAAAAATCTTTATGCAGATAAAAATCTGTTTAAAGAAATTATATTGTAATTGACATCAGGTATGCTGTCAAAAAAAACGAGTCCAAATATGCAGGCCTCATAAAATGATTGTAAAATCCATTGATAACAGATTTTTCATAGAGTTGTATGGTGTTAGTTAGTGCTTGTTGCATCTTTCCCTTAAAGGGCATGTCCACTAGAGATTGTCGAACTTCAGAAAATCTTTGTGCTCGAGAACTGCGGATTTTCTGGGAAAAAAAAATCGTTAAATTCGAAATTTGAATCTAGCGAATTTTGCCATTACAAGAGAAAGTTCGAAAAGTTGACCTAAAAATAAGGGTTTTTAAATATCAGTTGTTAATTACTGTAACTGGCTCTGGGAAATGGTCTGAGGAAACACGTCCAGTGAGAAGAACACTGTGCTCTAATATACCGGTTTCCAGGGCGGAAAGTCCCATGGCCTGATGTTCCGGGTCCTGTAGCTCAACCCCAGGACCCCCTCCCAGGTCCTTTAGAAGGATCATTGTAGCCCTCTACAAGGGCTCCCTTTGGGGTTAAGGGGTCCACATCTTGAAACCGGGACCCCCTCGCCCGGAATTAAAGGTCCCCTTGTGGCGCCTTAGAAGGGACCTTGTGGGCACTGACAAGTGCCCCATTGGAGCTTAAAGGGTCCTGTAGCTTGAACCGGGACCCCTCCCAGCCACTCCCTGGCGGAAACTGATAAGTGCCTTTGTTGGGGGTCCTGCAGCTCGAAACGACTCCATTGGTTTAGAAGAGCCCTGTGGGGGCATGTCTTATTTTTTGAGCCGGTGACACCAGAAATGGTAATTGTACACCCATGCATGTAGCATACCATTTGATTCAGTACATTGAGTAGATTGATATTTAATGTTTTTTTATAATTGTTTATAGCAGTTTAGGTATGATTTCTTGAGTTAATTTTACTTTTTTCAAAACATTTGCTAAAAGGCATGACAGTTCCATGAAGGACTGCATCCAGGAATCCAGCTCCTATTTATAAAGAATGACACCAATGGTAGCTGAAGAGGTGTACATTCCAAAAAAGATATGTTGTGTGGGTTTTTGATATTGGGGTTATTTACTTTTCAAAACCGAAACCAGTTCCAAATGTATAGATGAATGAATATTGAGGTTTAATGTCTTTATGCATTGGTCTCTTATCAGGGCTAGTGGTGCATGTCTCGGTGTGATATCCATGCATATAGCATACTGTTTGATTCAGAAACATTTGGGAGATTGATATTTAGGAAAATTTTTAGTTGGTCTTGGGAATTTAGGTTTGATTGCTTCCAGAATTCTACTTGTATGTGTGACAAAAATGGCAATTTTTGGTAGTTACGGTATGTACTTTCCAAAAAGATATATTTTGTTGGGATTAGGACATGGCACTAGCACTCGAACTCAAACCCAAGTTTGAGTCGAAAACTCACATAGTCGAACGGACTTGGTACTTCTCGAACCCATCCCAGACCTGGATTTCTCGGACTTTCGAACTTTCCGGACTTTCCATAATTATCGAATGTTGTAATGGCAGTTTTGAGAATTATTGAATTACGAGCCATTCACTAACCCTTGATGTATTCATTTGATTTCAGAAACCCTCAAATTTAATTAGGTTGATTTTGGTAACCCTTGAAAGTATTCATTCGGTATCCTCGAATTGGCCATTAACCCTCGAATGTAGCTTGCGCAAAACTGAAAATCGCGCCGCTCGTGTTCAAGAAAGTTTTTTAACAAGTTTGGTTATAGTGACATGTTCCCGGACCATTTCCCCAGGTTGCCACAGCCATTTACAGTAAGTTACCATTGGTTAGTTTAGCTGTCAATATCCGACTTTTCAAAACTATCACTCCCCCATGACTTTAATGGGTCCAAATTACTGAAATTCGAAAGTTCGAAAACGGAACAACCTTCATGAAGTTTGGCCATTTCTAGTTGGATATTTTGAGAAATTTGAAAGCTGTTAAAGATGTGTGTAATTTCCCATATGCATTGGTACTATTCAGGGCTAGTTGCTGGCCATGTCTCAGTGTATACCCACACATGTGGCATACCACATGTTTGATTTAGGATAACATGGGGAGATCAATATTAGTGGCCATTTTATTTCTACTAGGAATTTCAAAGTTGGAATTTCTGTGTTGCACGTTTGGAGATTTTGGTAAAAAATTATTCTGCAAAGATGTCACTCATCTTTCATTATCAAGATGTCACATCCGTTTCATTATCAATATGCTCAATCATCTTTCATTATCAAGATGTCACATACCTCTTCATCTTCAAGATGCCACATCTCCTTTTATCATCAAGATGTCACTCATATTTCATCATCAGGATGCACACATCATTCTTCATCGTCAAGATGTCACATGATCTTTCATCATCAAGATTCTACCATCATTCATCTTCATCATCAGGATGTCACACCTCATTATATCAAGATGCCCATAATCATCTTTCATCATTGAGATTGTACATCATGATATTTCATTCATCAGGGTGTCTTCATCATTATCTTTCATCATCAAGATGTCACATCACCATCTTTCCTTTTTAATGCAATTTCATGAATTATTTAATGCCTTGTTAAAATGATTTCTGGCCATAGGTGCATGCCCCCCTTTCAATAACCCAGCTACATTTCATAGACTTTATTGGTTTCACTGCATATTGTTCAGCAAGTTTTGTCTCTAAAGGGAAAAAATCTCTCCTAGTGACTAGTTGACATGTTGGCTTTAATTTTTCAAAATTCAGTAGGTTTAATAAGTTGTTCTTTATACTGTACATGTAAAGATCATGAACCACAATTAAAGGGAATGTCCACCTTAAAACAAAAAAAAATGCGTCAATGTTATATACTCTGCTAACGATCAAACTGATGTCTTTCACCCAGTATTCTAATATGCAATTAAGTAGGCCAGATATTTAATTGAAAAGCTCTTTTTGTTTGGAAACATATATCGTCGTTCATTATTTTAGAAAAACTTGAGAAGTGCTGCAGAGGAGGTAGAAGGGAATCAGCAGTCAATCTAGGCCATTGTTTCTTATTTTTGCAGATTCCATCAAGTGTAAATGGTTGTGCTCTGGATCGAGAAAAAAAGGCTGATCTAATCCAATATCAAAAAGAGGGTAGTCGTTCACACTGGTAATTACAGACTGTAGTTTAACTCAGTGGTGAGGAAGATACTGGATAGTTTGATAAAGGAACATATTCTAGGTAGGTTTCAAGGACTGAACATTATAAGTAGTAACAGCATGGAGTGTAGGAGGAAAGATACTTGATCAAAACTTAACTTGGCTTGGTTTTGAGGAAGTAAGTAGAAATTTAGACTCTGGCTAGCAGTAGATGTAGTATTGCTTGGATTTGCGAAGGCTTTTGATACAGTCCCATAGGGAATAATGTGAAAGTAAGGTTTTGGGCTGGCGTGGATCATTAGTACATGTATAGAAGATTGGTTGATGGATAAGTACAGAGAGTAGTTGTTACCAATATGGATAAGTTGATATGGGGTGCCACAGGGTTTCTGTGTTGGGACTGCTTCTATTTATACATTATAATGACTTGGAAGTCACTATTGTCAGCAAAGTTTCTGTTTTTGCTGATGACACAAAAACTTTGTTGACCATTAAAAGCATCAGAGGATGTGCAATCATTTCAGGGGGATCTAGATAGATTGTCACATTTGGGCAAGATTAAATTCAATGTGATAAATGTAAGGTGATGCATTTTCTACTTAAAATATTTTTAACTTATACTATAAATGGCTCTATGTTGAGTGAATCCCGTTGTAAAAGGATCTTGGAGTTTTGGTGCAAAAACAACTTAAAGTAGCAAGCAAGTGCCAGACGGCAACAGCCAGAGCCAGCAGAGGTATGAGGAGGTATGGATTCAAGGGAGGAAAATGTTATTATCTCTTCTTTACAAAGCATTGGTAAGGCGTCTTTGGAATATGCAAGTGCAATTTGGAATCCTGTGGTACAAAAAGGACATCTGGAAAGGAAAGGGTTCAGGGAGAGGGCAACATAAAATAATACAGGGGATTGGGGGAGCTTGAATATGAAGATAGACTGGAAAAAGTTACAATTAAACACACACTAGAGAAAATGTGCTTGCGTGGGGATATGAGTTACTGTGGTATAAATCCATTAACGGGCCATACAATAAAACTATTGGGGCATTGTTCACCAATTAGAACATGTCAGAAGACACGTGGCCATCCTAAGATTTGAAGAAAAACAAGCTCGGAAAGGGTTTTTTACTGTGAGAACGGTTAAAGCTATGGAACTGCTATCACTGGAAGTTATGATGGCAGGTTTCATTGGCCAGTTTTAAAAAGAAAGCTGATGAGTTTCTGCAAACAAGGAATGTTAAAGTTACTGTATATTATATATAAAGTAGAGTAGATCCAGGGAAATTTCCGATTGCCACTTGGAGTCAGGAAGGAACCTTCTTTCCCATTCATAATTTTGGGCGATTCCTCCTTTTGAATACAATAGTTGAATTGTGAGTATTTGAAAACTGGATGGACGTTTGTCTTTATATACTATTACTACATATATTTTAATCATTGGGTGCCGCCTGCTGAAGGGAGCGAGCCCGCTTGTTCTCAGCAGATGGGGGAATTATTATTACTTAAATATTTGGTTATTATAGGTATAATAATGTGCTGAAATAAATCAGTTGCGGTTGGGGCCAGTATCAGACATGTAACCAGTGTGGCAAACAAGGTAGAGTGATGTGGGGGCGGGGACACTCCCCTCTCCAGATGCGAAGGAGTGAGCATGAAATGGAGGGTACCAGAGAAACTGAGTGAGCATTGAATGGGGCTTTACCTCCATCTTTGGTAACAGTTTTTAAAAATATGGAATTAAAAGTGAAGTTTTGTTAAGTTGAATAGTCCGGCTCATATTGACGTCCACGGAGAGGCAGTATTCGTAATTACTTTTATTCATGTAATCAGTGTGACATGCCCTTTAATAAAAAAAATTACTTACAATACATTTTTAGCAACTATTTATATAGCTTCAGTTACACAATTGATTCTATTTGGGAGATACATTATTCTTCTGTCGGTTTGGAGTGCGGAGCCCACAAATCTCCACTGCTGTTAATATATAAATGACTCTCATTGTCGATGAACTAATATTCCCAAATCTTTCAAGACCTGAAGACGTTTCAGGAAAATCCACTTCACAATATCAAAGTTCAGTGGTGGTTCTTATATTCATTGAGGACGTGTTGTGTCCGTAAGAAGTTGTAAATTCCACTCTGGGAATATAGGAATTCAACTAAAAAAGAGATTTAACATGAACATTAAATGGATATTAGAACACATTAGATTTTGTAGAAAAGTGCTTAAATCATCGAATGTAATGTTTCTCGCATAAAAAAACTGTGTTGATTTAATTAAAAAATATTTTGCTTTGTATAGTATGTATAAAGTCAGATAAATAGCTTCTTTTATGTAAATATAAAACACTAAAAATAATTTTAGTGTTCAACAGAATGTAATGTGAGGTTCGAATAGAAACCCAGTTGAAGTCCAGACCAAAAACTTTCGTAACTCCCGAATTTCACGGAAACCCGGATTTTTTGAACCTTCGATTATTATCGAAAGTGAACTATCATTCGAAATCGAAGTAGACAAAATTTTCAAAAATGAAAGTAGACGATTTACTGAAAAAATTGAAAGTAGACGATTTCTGAAAATCGAAAGTACCGTATATACTCGAGTATAAGTCGATCCGGATATAGTCAGAGGGTACCTATTTTTTTACCTGAAAAACTTGTAAAAACTGATTGACTCGCGAGTTATAAGTCGAGGTAGAATTATCACACATACTGCCTTCTGATCTGTGTTGTTTTTAGGCTTTAGTTGCCCTTTAAATGGACAGCTGAATTCCCATACATGAATCCCATACAGTAATAGCCCAAATCCAGTACCAGTAACCTCCAATTCTTTTTGGCACTCCACATGTTGGAAACTACAACTCCCAGACATGCTTTGTTGTTTCGAGTTTCAGTTCTCAACATGTGGAGTGGCAAGGTTCAGTAAACTTTCAATTAAGTTACCATCATCTACAATTCTCCTTAACCCAATAGTAAAGGGCCCTCTGACCCCTATATAGTAAAGGGAACTCTGACCCCCAATTGTTAAGGACTCTCTGACCCCAATAGTTAAAAATGTCACCTGAGAGTTGTACTTTGCCCCCAACTGAGGATACCCTTCAGATTACAGATTCCAGTGACAGTGCTGAGTGGAGGTCCAGCAGCCAGAATAACAGGAAGCAGGAAGTGTAAAGGCAGATCGCTCCTGTAACTTTCTATTGCAGGTAACACAGCGCCGCCTACTGGTTACATCTGTAATTGCGAAATTTGCATCTAAATTAGGACTTGACTCGAGTATAAGTCGAGGTGAGGTTTTCAGGCTAATTTTAAGCCTGAAAAATTCGACTATACTCGAGTATATACGGTAGACGATTTTCAAAAATTGAACTTTCCGAAAATTTTAAAAATTCGAAAACGGACAACAAAACTCAAAGTTTTGAACATCTCTAGTGTTCAATAGATTTTAGTCATTTTTCCATTGCAAGTAACATTAAACATAAACATTTTAACTTTTTGACTCCACTGTGGGAAGATTAGTAGTCAAAAAGTGAAAGCTTATATTTGGTTACGGTACCTTTAATTTTGTTCCCATTTCTATTTGTTTTATATAACAAGACTCATACAGGTTTTTAATAAAACTCCTTGTGTAACTTGGTTATATGTATCACATTTGGATTTAAAAGGTGGAGCTAACCTTTTTTTATTACAATCTGTAAATAAGTTTCTTCATTGGGCACTTAAAAACTGAGATATCTTCAAAACGTCCAGTAAATATTAACCTGACATAATTAGATTAGCTGTATTTCACGCCTATATTCTTCTTGACATCTAAATAGATCTTGTTATATTGTTAACCTTTCACAATCACTCCACGAAACTACATTTCTGCTCTTCCTTATCTTGCTAAAACTGTGAACAACCAGGGAGGGGACCCCATTTTTTTCTCAGTTGAGCACTGAGGGCAGGTATAGACATTCCATATATTCGCCAATCTCAGTTGGCATTATAGCAATTTGTTAAAATTGCGCAGCTTGTCCCCAGTAATGATACTAGTATTATCCAGTTATATCACTGTGTCTCTGGCCACTCTAATATTGGCCATGTATGTAAGTGTAGTATTGGAATCTAGATCATGACCTTTAGTAAGGTCATGTAAAATGATATAGAAGTGTTGGGTCCCCTCTCTAGCATCAGTCTCAGCTAATATTGTAAACCCGTACATAAACAAAAATAAAAATCGTTAACTCTTGATATAGTTTGAGGGGATTGACAAATTCTGGGTTCTCCAATTTGCCCCTAGCTGCCAGCATTAGGTATTGCACCCGTTGTTTTCATAAAGAGCTTAATTGCTGGGTTCCCGAGAATGTAAATATTTTGTTTAGATGGAACCTGAGCAATGGAGTGTGGAGTGTAATTGTTAACAACCTGAATAGAAGACAGATGGGGAGATTCAAGTCGCGCTAACCAATCGTAAACCGTAAACTAAAACAGCGCTGCAGCCACCCGGCGGCCACCTTGTAAATGTGCCTAAGAATGTTTTTTAAGATAATTAAATAGAGTTATTACAAAAAAAATTAGTTTTTTTTTATATAAAAAGGACCAGATTTCTTACACATACAATATTTGAGTTAGTTACATATAGATGTAATGATATACACCTTGTCTAGTCCTTTTGATACAGGTTTCTCACACAGAAAGGATTGCTACTAATAGGGATATTTATTATGAAAAAAAAATGTCACTATACACTTTTCCAATCCATTTCCATTATCTATGAATATTAATTATGTCGATCCAATAAAAAAAAATACCAATGCAAAAATAGTAAGTTATACAAGGGTCATGGACAGTGTCCGATGCATGTCAGGGTGGATAACCACCTTAACATACACTCACAAACACACAAACATGTGTTTCATTCCCTCATTTTAACAGCAATCATCAATATTAAAGGGCAATGTGGTCTCAAAACAAGTCAGGGTTAAATGAAAGCATGCAGCATTTCCTTTAATGAGCCGCAATCACATCTCGGCTGGAGCATGTGAGAAATACATTGGGGGTGAATGTTCAAGAGGCAGGGAGTCAAGCAGAGTAGAGATAGAGTTACAGTAGTCAAGATGAGAGATAATAAGGGCATCATGGATGAGCATTTAATAGTGGGAGAGAGAGAAGAGAAAGAGGAAAAGGGCGGATCTTGGCAATTTCATTGTTAATGGGATGATGAAAGGAAAGAGAGGAGTCAAAGATCACTCAAGGCAGTGTACAGATTCAACTGGATTAATGACCATATTATCAATAGAGAGGGAGAATGGTGGACTAGGCCCAGTTTAGGGGAGGGGGGAATGAGGAGTAATTATGTTTTGGATAGATTGAGTTTAGGCGCGCAGTGTGCCATCCAGAGAGAGATAGAGAGGAGACATTTAGAGATTTGGGTTGAACTTACAGGATTGGCGAGGGGGGCGGACAAGTAAATTTGGGTATCATCAGCAACTAAGTGATACTTAAGAACGTATTATTTTTCCAGAGATATAGTTGTAGAGGGAGAGGAACGAAAGGGTTCTTAAACCGAGCCCTGAGAGACCCCACATTAAGCAGAACAGAAGAGGAAGAGTAATACATTGTATTGTAGTTCTGGTGGTTACAGGGACACTATATAATATTGAGAATTACTGGTATATTACATATACTGGCAGTTCTGGTTGCGTACGGGGATACTATTAATATTGAATGACATTGGGTATTTAAGACATATACTGTAGTTTGGTTGGTTACAGTGATACTATAAAACTATTGAGAATACTGTTATACATATACTGTAGTTCTGGTTGGTACAGTGATCTAATAGAATATTGAGAAGAATACTGGTTTATTAATACATATACTGTAGTTCTGGACTGGTTGGTTACAGGGATACTATTATAATTGAGATATTACTGTGTGTTAATACATATACTATAGTTTGGTGGAGATTGGATATTAATAATATTGATATTATACTGGTACTTAATTACATATACCGTATAGTTCTGGTTGGTTACAGGGATACTATTATAATATTGAATTATTACTGGTCATTAATACATATAATGTAGTTTGCTTGGTACGTGGATACTATATAATATTGAGAATTACTGGTATTTAATACATATACTGTAGTTCTGGTTGGTACAGTGTAATATATATATTGAGAATTACTGGTATTAATACATATACATGTAGTTCAGGTGGTACAGTGATACTACATTGATATTGAGGAATACTGTTAATTAATACATATACTGTAGTTTGCTTGCCGTCGTGGATACTTATATTATGATGAGGAATTACTGGTATTAAAATAATATTCAATATTATATAGTATCCCTGTACCAACCAGATCTACAGTATATGTTTTAATACCAGTAATAATCAATATTATATAGTATCCCTGTACCAACCAGAACTACAGTATATGTATTAATACCAGTAATTCTCAATATTATATAGTATCCCTGTACCAACCAGAACTGCAGTATATGTATTAATACCAGTA